>CAUYUJ010017645.1:58349-72641 GCA_963575745.1 Prorocentrum cordatum | reverse complement strand
GGAGGGTGGAGGGAGGAGGAGGCAGGGTGAGGGAGGAGGAGGGAGGAAGGGCGGAGGCAGGAGGAAGGAGGAGGAAGGAGGACGCCCATGCTACCGAAAAGGGCACCGAACAGGGAATCCAAAAGGGCGCTTCCGGCCACAGGCGGCCCCGGCGACGACCCGTATCTGAGAAACGGCCCGAAAGCCGGAGCCCCTGCTGAGCCTCAAGAGTGTCTTCATCCTGGCCTCCCTCCTCCTAAATCCTTAATAATTTTTGATGAACACAGTCCTCATACTAAACAATCCTACCTACAACTATTACTTATTGACCCACAAATTAATACTACTCAAAAAAAAATCACGCATATCAGATCTTTTTTTTTTTTTGACTCATAAAGACCACTAATCATGTGAGTAATTATCCTCTTCAAACATACTAAATCATACCAATAAATGCTAGGGTCTAGTAAGCTAATAAAATTACTAATACTAATCCGCCGTGCAGCTTTCATACTTTGTTCTCCATCTCCCTCCTCACCTCCTTCTGCCCCCACTACCGTACATCCTCTATAATCATGACCCTTCCTCACTACTCCCATCCTAACCTACTTACGGCCCACGACGCAGCATCATTCTCCTCCTCCCCTGCCGCTACCTCGCCCCCTCCTGACCTCTACCCTCCACTCCCCCCTCATCCTCCTAATCCTCCTCCTGATCTCCTCCTCCTTTCTCCTCTGTTTTTTCCCCTCCTCCTCCTCTTTCCACCTCCTCCTCCTCCTCCTCCCTCCTCCTCCTCCTCCTCTTCCTCCTGCCTTCTCTTCGTACTCCTCCTCCTCCTCCTCCTCCTCCTCCTCCTCCTCCTCCTCCCCCTCCTCCTGCCCAGCGCGGGCAGGAGGCTTGCTATCGCTCGGAAGTCCATTTCCCGTGCATGTGTCGGTTTTGCGCGTGTTTGGTTTGCTACGTTGTCCAGGATGCTCCTCGATGGTCCTCGCAGGGAAAAAAATATCCCAGTGCGACCCTACCTAGGAGTTGGAGCCCCTAGGAAAGCAGCATTAGTAGTAACAGTAAAGCTAAGCTAAAGCTAAGCTAAAGCTAAGCTAAAGCTAAGCTAAAGCTAAGCTACAGCTAAGCTGAAGCTAAGCTGAAGCTAAGCTAAAGCTAAACTAAAGCTAAACTAAGGCTAAGCTAACACTAAGCGAAAGCTAAGCTAAAGCTAAGCTGAAGCTAAGCTAAAGCTAAGTTAACGTTAAGCTAAAGCTAAGCTAAAGCTAAAGTTAACGATAAGCTAAAGCTAAGCGAAAGCTAAGCGAAAGCTAAGCTAAAGCTAAGCTGGATATAAGCTACAGCTAAGCGAAAGCTAAGCGAAATCTAAGCTAAGGCTAAGCTAAAGCTAAGCTAAAGCTAAGCTGAAGCAAAGCTGAAGCTGAGCCAAAGCTAAGCTAAAGCTAAGCTAAAGCTAAGCTAAATCTAAGCTAACGCTAAGCTAAAGCTAAGCTAACGCTAAGCTAAAGCTAAACTAAAGCTGAAATAATTCTAAGCCAAAGCTAAGCTAAATCTAAGCTCAAGCTAAGCTAAAGCTAAGCTAAAGCTAATATAAAGCTAAGCTAGCACTAAGCTAAATCTAAGCTAACACTAAACTGCGGCTAAGCTAACGCGAAGCGAACACTAAGCTAAAGCTAAGCTAAAGCTAAGCTAGCACTAAGCTGAAGCTAAGCTAATAAGCTAAAGCTAAGCTAAAGCTGAGCTAAGGCTAAGCTAACACTAAGCTAACTCGAAGCTAAAGCTAAGCTAAAGCTGAGCTGAATATAAGCTAAAGCTAAGCTAACGCTAAGCCAACACTAAGCTAAAGCTTAGCTAACGCTAAGCTAAAGCGAAGCTACAGCTAAGCTGAGCTAAAGCTAAGCTAAATCTAAGCTAAAGCTAAGCTAAAGCTAAAGCTAAGGCTAAAGCTCCCAGGGGACTGGGGGAACCGCGGGGCGGGGACTGGGGGAACCGCCCGGGGCGGTTAGCATTGCCTGGCCCTTTAAGCAAAGAGAGTAAGAACCCTTCTAGGCAGAGCCTAGGTAGGGAAAAACGCGCACACGCACAAGCGATGCCAAGGAGGAAGGAGAAGGAAAGGAGGGAAGTGGGAACGGCACGAAGACCAGCAGGGGGGGGAGAAACGCCTCGCGAAGGCCTCCGGAGGCCTGCAGGAAGGCAGGTGTCGGGAATAGGGGGGCGGGGAGGGAAGAGGAGGGGCGATCATCAGGGAGAGGGAGGAAGGGAGGAGCGACGAAGGCGGGCGAAGGTGGGTCCTGGCCGCGGCAACGCATCCCCGTCGTTTCGTCGTCGTCGTCGTGATCGTGGTCGTGGTCGTCGTCGTCACAGTCGTCGTCGTCGTCGTCGTCGTCGTCGTCGTCGTCGTCGTCGTCGTCGTCGTCGTCGTCGTTGTCTTCGTCGCAGCCGTTGCCCTCCCGCATCCTTCTCAAAACCCTTGGCATCCCCATCCCCCCGATCCGCCTTCATCCGGCCTTTTCCTCCACCCTCCTCATGTTCCTCCTCCTCGTCCTCCTCGTCCTCTTCTTCCTCCTCGCGTTCCCTCTCCTGCTTCCTCCTACTCCTCGTTGCTTCTGGTCCTGCCACGGGGCAATACTTTCCTCCGCCTCCTCCTCCTCCTGACCCTCCTGTTCCTCATGCTGCTCCTCCTCCTCCTGCTCATGCTCCTCCTCCTGCTCCTGCTCGTGCTCCTCCTCCTCCTGCTCCTCATGTCTCCTCCAGTCCACAAGGAGAAAATCTGACAATCCGAAAAACGCGAGCGGGGGGGCGGGGTGCATTGACAGGCTGTGCGCGCGCGCTCGCCATCGGGGCGGAGCCCGCGCTATGCGCATATGGGGGCGCGCGCAGCGCCGCGGGGAACGGGCGACGGTGGGCGAAGCAGAATGCGAGCAAGCGAAGCGGGAAATACATCTGCGTGCCGCGATGCATCGATGCATCAGCACTGCCGCGCAACAATCGCGCTGGCCTGCGCCCCGCATCCGCCGTCGCTGGGGGACTGCACGCACGCGCGCGCATTCATGGGTGTGGCGCGTGCGCTGAGCGCACCCGCCGGCTGCCGTTCTGGCTCGAGCACCCGCTCCCGTGGGGTCGGGCTTGCACGGCGGCGCCGGGGCAGCGGCTCAGATGTCGCGCAGCCCGCGCCGACCCGCGTCTGCAGCCGCGGCGGCGGCGCTGCGGCACAACGAGCTCGAGAAGGAGGCCGAGCACGTAGAGATGCAACTGCTTTCGCTGAGGCGTGCCCTGCAGGAGCAGCTGACCGCGCAGCAGAAGCAACTGATCGCGAAGCAGAAGCGTGCCCGGATGGAACAGCTGACCGCGCTGCACGCAGCTGATCGCGCAGCTGATCGCGCAGCGGCAGCAGCAGGAGCAGCTGATCAAGCAGCGCGAGCTGAAGGCGCAGCTGATCGCGCAGGAGGAGTTGCAGACGCAGCTGATGAAATAGAAAGAGCTGCGAACGCAGCTGATGGCGCAGCGGGCGCAGAAGAAACTGCACAGGCCCGAGTGGCGGCCAACGCAGCGGCGCGTGCGTGCGCCTGCGGCGGCGCTAAAGAAAACAAGCGCGCCGCGGGGGAAACTATGCCGTGTCTCGTCGTGGCGGGGTACGTGCCGCCGCAATTTCGCGACCCGTGCGATGCGCCTGGCTGCGCGCTTGCGCCTTCCGAAATAGCCGGGGCGATCGTCCAGCGTCGGCGGGGAGCCGTCTGATGAAGAACCTAAGGTGTCTAGGATTCGTTTATAGGTAGATACACATGTCAGAGTGAGGGGGCCGAACGGTCATTCACTGTCCCTGGGTGCGTGGCTGATGTGGAATTCCGCGGTGCGGATTCTTGTTGTTGCTGTTGTTGTTTGTTGTTGTTGTTGTTTGTTGTCGTCGTCCCACCCGCAACCCGCCCCGCGACCCACCCGCGACCCACCCCGCGACCCACCCCGCGATCCACCCGCGACCCACCCGCGACCCACCCGCGACCCACCCCGCGACCCACCCCGCGACCCACCCCGCGACCCACCCCGCGACCCGCGACCCACCCCGCAACCCCCCCGCGGCCCACCCCGCGACCCACCCGCGACCCACCCGCGACCCACCCGCGACCCACCCGCGACCCACCCGCGACCCACCCGCGACCTACCCCGCGACCCACCCGCGACCCACCTTCGACCCAAACCACTTTCAAGGTACAAACCACAATTTTCGGCGCCTGCGGCGGGCTTTTTTGCATTCCTTCCAAGTGGAGAGCCCGCGACACATCCCGTGACCAACTCGCGACCAACCCGCGACCCAAACCACGTTCAGGGTACAAACCACATTTTTCGGCGCCTGCGGCGGGCATATTTTGCATTCGTTTCAGGTGGAGAGCCCGCGGCCCACCCGCGACCACGTTCAGGGTACAAACCACATTTTCGGCGCCTGCGGCGGGCATCCTTTGCATTCGTTCCCTGTGGAGAACCCGCGGCCCACCCGCGACCCAAACCTCGTTCCGTGTACGAACCAATTTTTCTGGCGCTTGCGGCGGGCTGCTTTTGCATTCCTTCCAGGTGGAGGTGGAGAGCCCGCGACCCACCCGCGACCTAAACCACGTTCACTGAACAAACCAATGCCGCACAAGCGCGGCGGCGGATTCTTGCATGCCGTCTGAGCCCGCAAGGACCTCTTCACGCCCCGCACATCCACGCCAGCCCGTCCAGCAACTTTGCCCTGGCGAGTTGCCTTGATCAGAGAAGGCGGGGAGCATAAAGTGGAAAAAAGGATTGCGTTGCAGTTATCTTGGGAAAGGAGGGGGAGGCAGGATGAGTAAACAGGGGACGAGGAGAACGAGGAAGAAGAGAGGATGTAAGGAGAACGTGGAGAGAGAAAAGGAGGAGGAGCAGGAGGACGAGGGGGAGGAGGGGGAGGAGGGGGAGAAGGAGGACGAGGAGGGGGAGGAGGGGGAGGATGATGATGATGATGGACGACAATGGGAGGACGATGATGGAGGCCGATGAGGGGGAGGACGACAATGGGAGGACCATGATGAAAAGACGAGGGGGGGAGAGGGAGGACGAGGAAGAAGAGGAGGAGGAGGAGGAGGACGAGGTGGAGGAGGAGGATGACGATGACGATGAGGACGAGGAAGAGGAGGAGGAGAAGGAGGAGGAAGAGGAGGAGAAGGGAGGAGGAGGAGGAGGTGGAGGAGAGCGCCATCGACAAGGAAGGTGGGGGCCACGAGGTCCGCCGGCTCGACGACGCCCGCGTCGCCCGCGCCCGCCCCCTCACTCTTATCCGCAATTGCGGGGTGCTACGTATGTATAAACCTGTGTTTGTGTTGAGGTATGAACATGTGTATACATATACACAGACATACATGCAGTTGTGGTTATACATGTTTGCATACATAAAACATGTGTAGTTATTGAAACATCTCTAAGGTGGACTCGTGGGCATCGCACGCCCTCGCCGCCCCGCCTCCACGGTCCCAGCGTGAGCCCGTTAGGGTATATGACCAGGCCGAGCTGATTGGATAAGGTGGCGGGGTTGGTTTTGCGGGCGCGCGACCCACGCGCAGCTCTAGCAATCAGTTCTGCGCGTCCGCGGCGGCACTCGTGGACGGCGCGGGCGGAGCCTCGGCGGCCCACTTCGCCGCCGCCGTCGAAGAAGCGACCCATCGGGTCCAAGCCCCGCGCAGACACCTGCGAAAGCGACGGCGGCTACTACGAGAAGGAGACCACCGCCAGCGGCAACTACGAGAAGGGCAATCCCAGCGACATCGGCAACTACAAGATGGAGAAGCCCTGCGACAACGGCCACTACGAAAGGGAACAGCTCAAAGCCGCGGGAGAGCGGCGCCACTGCGAGCCCCACGCGGCATGCTGAACCTCGCGCCGCCCTTGTCGCCGATGCTCAATTTGACTTCGACTGCCACTTGCTAATTGCGGGACGTCCCGGGGTGGATGGCGGCGCGGAGAAGCGGCGATGCGGAAGGCGGAGGCTGGGGGGCGGATCGCGGAAGCTAGCATCAGATCGCCCCGCCAGCCGCGCCCCAGCCTGCCGCGCCGAGCGCCGCAAGGGCGCGCGCGCGCTGCAAGGGCGAGCGCGACGAGGGGCGCATTGTCGACTGCGAGAACAAGTCAGTTGAGGCGAAGGTAACGGCTTTCGGACGCCCGGCGAGCGGACGGCGCGCGCGCTTGGCCACGGCGCTGGCCCAGGCCGAGGTCGGCGGTCCGCTCGACCTGTCGTTGGCGACCGAGAATGACAGAAAGTACCTTGAACGGTCGAAACGCACGCACTTCCGTCGCCGGGGCGATGTGCATCGGCAAAGCCGCGCGACAGGCGCGACAAACAGATCTGGAACAGGCGGGCTCTAGACGACCCCGCTTCCTCGAGCGCGCCAGCGCGGCGGCCTCGTCGCCTAGCCTCGCCTCGCCTAGCCTACCTCGCCTCGCCTAGCCTACCTCACCTCGCCCGCCATTCCCTCGCCTAATCGACCTCGCCCCACCTCTGCCCAGCTCGCCCCGTCGCCGCCCCCCCTTCGCCCATCGGGGGTCGCGTCGGCGCGCCGAGGCCCTGGCGCTGCGCGGCGCCATTGCGCGCGAAACGTCGGCGATCCAGCTTGCGCGCTGGCCGCCGCGATGCGCTTGCGCGCATCGCGGTGGCGCGAGGGCCGCGGGGCCAATGGCAGCAGCAGGGGCGCGACGCGTCACGCCTGTCGCACATCGGACTTCAAAATGCGTCATCTGCGTCGCATCTTGGATTCCGGGATTCAACAGATGCGCCGTATATCGGACTCAGAGATGCGATAAGGATTTGTCCATAAACTGCATGCGGGGTGCTTGGCGTATCTCTGAATCCGAAAACCGACAGGCGCGTCGCATCTCCGATTCTGGTGTGCGACGCAAGTGCCTCTTTTCGGATTCCGACATGCTACGCTTGGGCCCATCTCGAGGCGTCGGGCTATCTGCTGCTCTCGCAGGTCATCTGCTCTACGACGCTCGGGCCAATCGAGGCGCCGGGCCACGGCAGCGCGCGCTGCAGTCGTCGGCAGAAACAGGCATGCTTGGTGGCTTGCACAAGCCCAAGCAAAACGTGACTGCCAGACGTGCAAACGAAAAACGCGATCGACTCGCACAACGGCGACGTGCTTTCAGAAAACAGAACGATTCGAGCCGTCGTCGATCGATCCATGCCGTTGGACCTGCATTCGCCGAGTCAAGAATGGTCTCGCAACAGTCAAGTCCTCTGAGTGGTGGCGCCGCGCGATCTGGCTTTGCAGCGACCCCTCGGACGTCGTCGCCGAGCCGCGGCGCGCGGGGGCGCGCGATATGGAATGGCCGCCAAGTAACGCGCGGGCGATCGCATAACCTGGCGTGTCGGAAAATACCCGCGCCGTGCTGCGTTCCAAGACGGCCAGGACCAGCGCGACGGTCGCGCCGCAAGCAGCGGGGCGCGCCGGGCCACGTTCGACCAGGGCATGGCGGCGGCGACTTTCAACGGCGCCACGCAGGCAGAGGTCGCCGCCGCCGCGCCGCGCGGTGGATGCCCCCCCCGCAAGGCGGCGCGACAGCTACGCAATGGTCGCCCGCGGGGGGGCTCGCGCCGCGCCCCGAGGCATTCGGGCCGCCTGCCACGGGGGCCGCGCCCGCTGCAACATAGGAAACTTCGCCGCCCCGCGTGGTTGAACCAATGCCCGTGGCATCGCGGCCCTCGGCGGCCGCAGCGATCGCTTCCGCTCAAAATGACGCGCCTGCCAGGGGGGGGGGGGGGGGCGGCCGACGAGGCGCTCGGCGCGTCGGAGGGGGAGGAGGCGCCGTGCATGGCAATTGCGGATCGCGCCGCCCTCAAGAAGCCACGCAAGAGGACCGAGCCAGACAACGACGGCGATTGCGACGCCGACCAAGGCGATCGCCAAAGGCCAGCGGGCGCAGATGGCGCGCCGACGAAGGCAGCCAAAGCGGCCATGCGCGCCGCGAGGAAACCGGCCAGACGCGCGGAGCCAGCGGGGCCTCCCACCACAGCCGCGGCCGGCGCTCCAAAGCTCCTGCGCGGGGCGGGCTACGGGGGCGCCAACATCGAGCAGCCCACTTACAGGGCCGCCGCGGGGAAGGCAGACAGGTGGTTCACGCGGGGGCCTGGGGTCTCGGGGCGACAGGTCGCGGGGCCCCGCAGCCTTTCCAGCGGCGAAGGTTTCACGTTCTTCAACCTTTTTCCAGCGCGACGGCTTCGCCTGATTCAGTTTAGCCGCGCGAGCGTGGAAGTCTGAATTCCTTGGGTCTATGAGAGCGCTGGGGCATGCAAGTTGCGCCGTGGGCCGCGCCTGTCAGCGCTGCCTCCATGCGTAGTTTCGCGCGCCGTGCAAAAGAATCTGGAACGGCCGCGCAGCAGAGACGCCGCGCCCCCCCAGGGCGATTGCCGCCGCAATCAAGCTGAAATTGCGGCGGGTCGGCAGCGGTGAAAACGCGCACTCGCGACGACTGCTGGCCCCCAGCCAGCCGCGCGCATTGCAGCAAAGCAACGGGCTGGAGTCGAGAAGGGGGGGGGCAGGGGGGCCTCGTGCGAGTCATGCAAATCGGTCAGGCCATGCAATAATGCGAGCAGCGCATGCACTGCGCAATCCATGCGGGCCGCGCTCGCCGCGCCGGCAACGCGCGTCGTTGGTGCCGGGGCGGACGAGCGCGACGACGAACGAGTGCTGCGCTGCGACCTGCGTTGCACGCAGGACGCTCGCCGCGGCGCGCCCGCAGCTTCGCCCCCATTGCGACGCCAGTGTTGCGTCGCAACCCGCGCGTGCCATCCGCGGCCAGGGGCCATGGCGTCACCGTCGTGACAACGTCGGGGAACAGACGCGGCGGCCCTCGTCGAGATCCACCGCGGCCATCCACCCCTGGAAACGGGACTTGCCCACGTCTTCAATGATTTCATAGGCCACGGGGCGCTCGGCCAGCGCGCGCCCCCGCCGCGCCGCGGCGAATGCGCCTCCACTTCGACGGCGCATCGCCGCGGGGGCCCCTCGCCGAGGGGAGGGGGTGCCGAGGCGCGGGCGCCAACTGGGGGTCTTTTTGGGCATCCGAAGAGCGCCTCAGCCACGAGGGCGCAAGGTTGTCGTTGGGCGCCGCCAGGGTGGCGGCCCTTGCAAGGGCCACCCCTGCTGGCGCAAGACGGGCATTGAGTGCGCTTCTGAAGGAACTCTGCCCCAGCCCAACGCCTGGCGAACTCGACCTCGCAACCGCCAGCGCCGCCCTGGGCGTCTCCGCGCGCGGCGAGGGCGCGCCGCGCGCGACATTGGTCGCGGAACTGGAGGGCGCCAGTGGGGGCGGAGAGGCCCTGCGAAAAGTGCGCACGAATAAAGCCCACGTGGGGGCCAGGCCGCGTGCAAGTCGCAGAAACACTGTGCAAATGGCTGGCGCGCATCAGGCGCACCCCTGGGCAAAACCAAGTGGATCTTCAACGCAGACATTACCGTCGTTGCGACCACGCAGAGAAACCGACCCCATCCGGAATGGCTTGATTGGGGTAAGATACCGGATGATCGATTTAGGCAGCTCGCTCAGCTCGTTGGCTGGAACTACGATCCGAAAGCACATCTCCTTGGACTCCTTTCCTGGGGTATGGCGCGATGTCGCGCTTGCGTTCTGACTGGGTGCACGTATACTCGGCGGGAGGCATCGCTGATAAGGAAGCCGCGTTGCCCATGAACGCCTCAGCGGTCAAGAGGATCACCAGTGGCGACGCCATCAACGACCATCTCCAGAGATGACCTTGGCCGCGCAGGGTCCGGGATGCTCGCCGAGCGTCCGATGCTGGCGAGCTGTCAGCGGATGCATATGATACTCTGTCCCCTGTGCCCGTGCCCGCGCATTGCGTTAGAGAGGTTGCTACTATAGTTCAACGCGGGGGGGCGTGCGCCGACGACGTTTCGAGCCTCTTGGCAGTCCGTGGCGTCTTGGACTTGTTCGACGCCGCGTCCAAGGGCGAGGCCGTCACCTACGACAATCTCTCGTCCACTGTCACGTGGCACCTGCGGCGGCGCCAGGACTGCTGTAGCTGCAAATGCGTGATCTACTACTCCAACACGGGCCCGCACCTGCCTGACATGTATCGCAAATTTGGGTTGTTGTCGTGCTTCGTGCACGAACGGATGCACGCAATTGCCAAGCGGTTCTCACATGATCACATGTTCCTAAAGCGTTCCGAGGGAGCCTGGATGCGACAACTCATGGCCCAACACCGCCACGACCTTACACACTATTGCGTCGCAGCTGGGTTGCACGAGCGGGTTGTAACAACCAACCGGTTGATCGATACCATGACGCATGTGCGACCAGAGGTTTCACCGACCATTTCCAGTACCATGGCAACAATTCGTTTGATCGAACTGGCATTGCTGAAATGGGGCTGAAAGTGGCCACGCCGCCGTTCAAGTGTGGCACCATGTTACATGCGATTTGGAGGCAGACTCGCAGTCGGAACCACGGAACCTGCTGTTACGGTTGGAAGATCGGCGGCAGTGTGCGGGATGGAACAGACATGACATCGACGATAACAAAGACCCAAAGTTCATACCGACCCACTTATTGAAACACCCAACCATCTATATGAGTACCGACGATCGCATAACTTGCATTTGGCCTGCAAACTACACCAACTACTGCACGCGAGTGTCGCTGTTTTGGCATAGTCGCAGTCGTTTGCACAAGCTTGAAACTTCAGGAGTGCAGCTCCGCCCTTTGACAATTTCCATGCCTACTACATCATCCCAAAGACAACGTGTTAAGTCAACACAAACATCGGGCCTACCTTTTCGGAAACACACACACATGTTAAGTACAGTGGGCGAGCAAGTTGAATTAGCGAACAAAAAATAGAAGCCATACCTACAAATATAGATACACATATATGTATATGTGTATATACGTCACCGCCGCTAACTTAGTTAGGAATCGCGGTGAGCCTTCGAGATAAACGCCCCCCAAAGGCCGCCGAGAGGCCGAAGAGGCTCCCAACAGGCCCCCGAGAGGCTCCAAGGAGGCTCCAAAGCTGTCACCAAGAGTCCCCCGAGAGCGCTTCAAAGAGACCTCAAGCAGCATCCCTGGGGACTCCCACAACCGAGGCACGGTGGCGGGGAGGCCCGAGGGCCATTAGATACGATCAAATTTCAACGGCGGATCAAAAAATCAATCCGCGGCACCCCGGCCCGCCGCACGGGGGAGTGGTCTGTGGTTACGAACTGCCACATACAGGTGGCGCGTTGTCTCGCGGGCCCTATCAAACCTCACCGCACACGGGTCGCACCCCTCACGAATACATCTCTCCTCACCCCCCCGGCTGCTGCAGGCAGCTTGTCCAGACGCCGCGCGCTTTGCGGCGCCGACGCTCCCTCATCAACCGATTGTCGCCGCTGGCGCCTCGAGAGGAACATCCTCCACCCTGCACCAGTGTTTCTCCCCCTGCGCTGCCCCTCTTCGACACCACTTCGACAGCCCCACCTTGGGCGCACCGAACACCAGGAACATCGCCCACCCTGCACCAGTAGTCCCCCCCCAGACCCCAGACGTCATGATTTTTTCATGACGTCGACCCCCAGAGGTCTGGACCCCTTCCCCGGGACCGGTTTTTCAACCTGAATCGTTTTTTGACGGTCCCGAGGCACGGCGAGGACCCCTAGAGGCCGAAAATTGGGAAAAACCTCCGTCTTGATTTTTTCAATGCGTTGGATATCTGGGCCCCCTACGCTGCCCGTCCCGGAGCCCACTTCCACAGCCCCCGCCCGGGGCCCACCGAACACGATGGCCGTGTTGCCGGCCAGCTGGCCCAGCTTCTCCGAGACGTTCGACGCGTACGTGCGGCCGCCTGCCCCTCGCCACCCCGCCCTCCACGGCTGGCCTCTCCCCTCCGCCCGCCGCAGGAGGCGGACGAGGAGGAGGAGGAGGAGGAGGAAGAAGAGGAGGAGGAGGAGGAGGAGGAAGAGGAGGAGCAGGAGGAGGATGAAAAGCAGGAGGAGGAGGAGGAAGAGAAGGAGGAGGAGCAGGAGGAGGAGGAAAAGCAGGAGGAGGAGGAGGAGCGAAGGAGAAGGAGGAGGAGAAGGAGGCGGCGGAGGAGGAGGAGGAGCCGCCGCTGTAGTCAGGACGTGGCCTGTGGACAGGCTTGCCTCCGAAGAGGCGGGCCCGATTGGGAACACGAGAAGGCACCCGTACCGCTACTCCCTGGATCTCTCCCGGGGTACGTTCTGACCAGGATTTCAAAGCGAATCCAGCGGTGGCGACGAGGGCCTCCCAGAAGGCGCCCGAAATGGCGAACACCAGGGAAGGGCAATGGTATGGGTACCTTTTCCTCCTCCGCCCGATGCCCGGCGGAGGAAGGGAGGCATTCGTCTATAAACATCCGTAAACACCGCCTTCGAGTAGGGGCCCCACTACAGAATTCCTGTGCCCTGGAATGCATTTTTCCTTGAGAATCCACGAGCAAACCGTGGACTCGGCCGGAAAAGTGAATTCTGGAGTAAATCAATTATGTAGGCGATCCCCTACTCGAAGCCTGGGAGACCGATCCCCCAGACGTTCGGCGCGCACGTGCGGCCGCCTGCCCCACCCCCCTTCCCCCGCAACGGCTGCACACTCCAGGGGCCTCCAAGAGGCCTCCCAAGAGGGCCCCAAGAAAAACAAAAGAACATGATCGTCTCGTGGTGTTGCCGGCTTTTGGTGTTCTCGCTTGTTCGGCTTCCCCACGCTCCAGGACGGCCCAAGAGGCCCAATAGACCACCCCAAAAACAGCCCAACAGGTCGCCAAGAGGGCCCCACACGAGGCGCCCAAGACGGCGCAAGAGGGCCCCAAGACGGCCCCAAAAGCCACGAGCAGAAATCGGAGGCTTCTGCCCCAAGGGGCCCCCAGGAAGCCTGGTCACCCGACCTGAATCTACCGAACGGCCCGCAAACCAGAGCTCCTCCTGAAGCCAAAATGGTCCTTCATTCATTCAGCAAGCTGACTATAAGAGGAGTGGGGGGTGGGGAAGAGAAGGGAGGAGGAGGATGAGACAGGACGGCCAAACAGGGCCCCCAGGATCTGCTGAGACGGCCCAAGAGTCCCAAGAGAGGTCCGAGACGCTCCGAGAATCAATCCCAAATGGCCCCAACATGGCCTGGAGACTCACTGCAAAAGGTGCCATTCCCCGTCCGTGTGTGTCTCGCTCTCTCTCTCTCTCTCTCTCTCTCTCTCTCTCCCAATCTCCCCCTCTTAATTCAGGCTCCTCCTCCTCAAACTCATTACCCGCTCTTCCTCGTTCTCGTCCTTGTCCTCCCCCTCCTCGTCCTACTCCTCCTCCTCCTCCTCCTCCTCCTCCTCCTCCTCCTCCTCCTCCTCCTCGTCCTACTCCCCCTCCTCCCCCTCCTCCCCCTCATCCTACTAATCCTTGACTCCGCCCTCGAAATTCTGAAAAGGCCGACGACAACGCATCGAGAGCAAACCCAGGGACGGCGGACGTGGCGCAGACAAAACGATGTTGTGTTACAACCTCGGGGGGGCTCATCCTCCTCCCCCTCCCCCTCCTCTCCTCGTCCTCGTCCTCCTCCTCCTCCTCCTCCTCCTCCTCCTTCCCCCCCCTCCTCCTCCTCCTCCTCCTCTCTCCCTCCTCCTCCTCCTCCTTCTCCTCCTCCCTTCGCCTCCTCCTCTTCGCCTCCTCCTCCTCCTCCTCCTCCTCCTCCTCCTCCTCCTCCTCCCCCTCCTCCTTCCCCCCTCTTGTGTTGCATGCTATGTTGCATCCTCGGGGGAGTTTGTCTGTCCCGTCGCGGCCACGTCCGCGTCGAATCCGTGTCGAATCCATGCTGGACTCGTCGGATCCGTGTTGAATCCGTGTCGAACGCGCGTCGAATCCACGCCAAATACGCGGCGCGAGTCCGCATCGGGCAGAAGAGAAGACACCAATTATCGGGACAGGCGAAGCCCCCCGAATACGCAATGTAAACACTGAGTCGGAGCTGGAGGCACACGTGGCATGTCTGCGATGCTTTGGTCCCTCACTCACGGTCTCACTGCGATGCCCTTCCTGAAGCGGCCCAGGGGCACAGCAACCAACGGGCACAGATCCCATGATCCCCCACAGCAGTCACATCTATGTCCTAAATGCTCGTCTTCCCCCCTGCACTTCCCATCCCTCCCTGGGACCCGGCAGCTCTCTGTGTCTGTGTGTGTGGTTCTCTGTGTCTGTGTGTGTGTCTGTTTGTGTGTGTGTTTTCCCCCTCCTGGGAATGTCCTTCCTCCGCGCGGGACTGGTGCGAAACATCAGCCCAGCTGCGACACCGCTCGGGCTTCGAGCG
>CAUYUJ010017645.1:45849-53349 GCA_963575745.1 Prorocentrum cordatum | reverse complement strand
TCGGCACGCAAGGAGCAGCTTCTAAGAGGCAGCCGCAACCTCCTTCAAAGGGGCGCCCGCGCCTTCTATTGTGCCTGTATCGTGTCAGACGGCAGCGATGGGGCGCTACGTAGCGGGGTCCGACGAGAGGGCCCCGGCGAGAACGGGGCCAGCTGGAACATCGGAAGTTCGAGTCTCGCAGGGGCAGCTCATCAAAAGCAGGATGAGAAACCAAACGCAGACAGAGCTTGAGGAAGAATCTCAAACCAGAAGTGAGCAAGCTGCTTATCATAATCAGAACCTGCAGGTAGTAATGGCCAGAAATAGATTCGGAACGGTGCGGTGAGCTCTTCCAGCACAGGTGACTGAAGCATGGCTCGCCCTATACCACAAGAGCGCCATATCAGCAAGCAGCCGTCAACAAATCGTCTGGAATATCGATGTGCACCTCCGCACACTTGCGAGCGCAACAATACTCAGGAACCGTGTATCCCAAACATACGTAGTCCTGAATATACACTTGACATACCCGGCAAGCTATCTCAAGGTCCTGCCGCAAGGCATCCACGACTCTCCGAGTCAGCCCCCCGCTACCGCTGGGGTTTGCCATCTCTTGCGGCTTTGAAAAGTTTGATCCGACGACCGCCCCAAGAGAAATCCACTGCGCATCGAAATCCTCGAGCTTGGCAATGAAGTCCCAGTCGATCGGTTTTCCAGAGTCATCGGTCGCGGACAAGAAGTAGCTCTGCGTGGGCAACGGGCAATTCCTGTAGTCGTGGGGGAATCTCGCGAAATTCCTTGAGAACCCCCGCGCAGCATTCACATTCCTATCCATTTTGGCGCCGTTCCACATGCCATGCTCGTGTACGCCCGCGGCGAACCGCTCGAATGGGTCGCGCACGAACGCGAACTTCATGAGCTCGTCCATTGACGCCACGGCGCTGACTGGGTCTAGCGCGGTAGCTCTGGGATTCAAACCCTGGAGATTCGCGGAAGTAAGTTTATGGCAGCCGCCATCGTGAACGGCTGTGCTCCTGTTCCAGCCCGTCAGACAAGGCCCAAGCGAATCATGAGGGCCACGGTGGCGCGAGAACGGGGGCTTGCCCATCAGATGTGAAATTGTAGTCGATGCCACCTTCCAGATTGCAGGGTGCATGGTAATCACTGTGCCCACTGCGGCGACGTCGATCTTCACAGCGCGCACAGGGGTTCGAATAAAATAGGGCATGCACCAGCCGTCGAATCGGTACGGAGCAGGATTAAGCGGCACAGACACATCCTCGTAGGTCATGGCTCGCTGGAACCGTGTTACGTTTCGACCTTGAGGCCACGACAACATAGAGCTATTGACTTCTCTGCCCGGCAACCACAGGCTCGACCGCTCTTCCCACACGGTGGCGTCGTCACGAACGCTGATGCCGACCTGTGCGCTGAAGCGGCCGTCTGCATCGCCGCTGGACTTTGGTAGGTAAAAACGCTGACACGCATCCGATCCGCCACCGCGCCTTGCGAACGTGGTCGAGCGCGCAACTACCGGAGGGCATGGCGAGCCCAGCCCCCGACCTTGCATGACCTTCCACCGAACCATTTTCTGGGGGGCCCAACTCGGGGGTACACGAGGGGGGGCAGCCATCCTCGAGATGAGCGCGTCCGAATCGCACTCCAGGGGTACCTGGTATGTCCCCAGACATGCGATGTCTTAATATATTATAGACGGGGTGACCAGAAATCTCGACCTTTTCCCCGAGGGGAATTCTTCATCCCGAGTAGTTGTTTGACTGTCCCGGGGCCCGGCGATGGCCCCCAGAGGCCGAAAATTGCCAAAAACAGCCCGTCGCATTTTTGTTCGCGTGGCGAGCACGTCTGGGCCCCAGAGCTACAGTTCTTTCTTCAGCGGACAGTTGCTTTGGTCGGGGGGAATCCGCTCGGGGGCTGGGGGGGAGAAGCCGCCTGCGACCCGAGACTCGCACTGTTGTCCGAACCTCGGGGGCGCGCAAACCTGGATTCGCGATCCATGGATTTGGCGCGCGGTCGCCAGATCCACAGATCAGGGGAGGCGTTCTCTCCAAAATGCGACCGGTGCCGCCTCGCTCGTCGGCGGAAGCCCGCGATTTCCCATGGAAGCGAGACCCGTCACTAATCCACGCCCTCCCCCGCCTCCTCCTCCTCCTCCTCCCTGTCCCCATGTTTGCGATCGCCTGAAAAACCTGCGCCGGTACGATTATGCCTATCCACAGCCCGAACTCCGGAGGCAGTTTTCCTCCACAGCGTCGCGGTCGACCACGAGCGCAAAGACCGAGGCAAGCCCCTCGTCGGAGGTCTGGGCATCGGGGGAGGCCAAAGAGGGGGGCGTCCGAGAGGGGGGGGGGCGCAAATAGTGTTATGTCGGGCGTGTCCCCTACAGGGGGATTTTCGGTGAAAAATCAAAAAATACCATCAAAAATGCAACAAACAGGTAAAAAATACTAGAAAAATAATCCCCAGACTGTCTGTGGACTACTTTCTGACTATTGTGGGGGTATCTTTAATTTTTCGTCGAAAATCCCCTTGTAGGGATACAGGCCCGACTAAAAAATAGTGGCCCGAGGCACGTGCGCGGACAAGGCGGGGGCCACGGGACGTAGCACTGAAAGAAGAAGGCGGGGCCATGAGAGCTGGGGAGATCTTTAGCGCACAACGAACGGCGCAGAATAAAATCTTACGCCGCCAGGGACGCCTCTCCCAGAGGCGGCTGGAGAGTTTATACCCTTACGGTGGCACGTCGTGGTACGAGCTTTCCAGCCGCCGTGGGGCAGGAGTCCCCGACGGCGGAACAGTTTGCTTCGTTCCGTTCTTCGTCGGCTAGGATATAGCTGCCCTCGCCATGATGTCCCCCCCGCCCTGTGGTTACACACAAATGAAACTGTGGATAACTGTATGTGTAGGACTGGCTCCAGAAACACTGAACCCAAAAACCGTGCCATCTCTTGGGGGCCGACTTCTGCTCCCCGGCCTGCCCGTCGCCCGCGGGGGGGCCATCGCTGCACTTCCGCCAGCCTCCGCCGACCCTCCGCCGAGGAGGAGATGCCAACTCCTTCGACCCTCGAACGCGAGGCCCTTTCGGGACCGGCCCCATGTCTGGGGAAACTAGAACGTAAGTACCGATACTGCCACTCCCCGGGCCTCTACCGGAGTGCGTTCTGACCAGAATGTCGAGGCGAATCCAGCCGTGGCGACGAGAGCATCCGAGGAGGCCCCAGAGGGGGAAAACGAGGGACGGCAACGATACAGGCATACTTCCCTCCCTTGGACCCAGACGCCCGACGTCACTATTTTTTCACAACGTCAGCCCCCAAAGGTCGCGACCCATCCCCGGGGACCAGTTTGTCATCCTGAGTCGTTTTTTGACGGTCCCGAGGCCTGGTGGGGGCCTCCAGAGCTTGAAAATTATGACAAAACACCTCCGTCGTGATGTTTTCATGACCCGAGGGGGTCTTGGGATGCACACGTCGTTCATTTCTAATCGTGCTCGTCTCAAATTCTGCTCGCTTCGACTTGTTCCTGGCCCCCCAGTGGCCAGGAAGAGGCCCAGGATAGAACAATTAGAAGTGAGAGGATCCTGGCCCCCCGAAAAATCAAAGACCTCTCGAAGAATCAGACATGAACATCGTGCAATCGTCGCCGGGAGGAGGACTGGCTATGGGTATGGGCGCGGGTTGTCGGACCCTGGGGAACGCTCCCGTTCGAGCGGGGACCCCCATCCGACAACGCGTACCCACAGCCCTCTCCGATCCCCCTATGGGTATGGGTGTGTGTGTGTTGTTGGTTCGCCCCCCTCTCGGCCGCCCCCGAGGGCGGGCGGACCCTGCGGGCCCCGGGCCGCCGCCGCCGCTCGCCGCAGCGGGCGCCCTGGACCTCCCGAACGCAACGTTGAAGGGGCCCTGGGACACGCAAATGAATACACACAAATGAAAAGGTCCCCCATATTTCCCAATATTTTCGGGGTTTTCGTCTTCCCCCAAATCTCCCATATTTTCCCATATTTTCCTGGGAGTCGACGATGAATTGTGTCTGTGTGTTTTTTCCCCTCCTGAAGCGTTAGGTCGGGCCTGTCCCCTACAGGGGGATTTTTTGGGCCGAGGATGAAACAATACTCCCAAATTGCAAACAAACCCGCCGATCTGGCGTGTGAGTTTCTGAGAGCGTGGACTTGAGCGCTCGCTCACGCTTCGCTCTGCAGGGGGGCGGGGGGGGGGGCGTACGTGATTTCCGACGTCATTTCCGATGTTTTTGGGTACCCGGGGACAGGGGGATAGAAAACTCCAATTCCGAAGCCCAGACCGCCCAAGACAGCCCAAGAGGAAGCCAGGAGAGGCCCAAGAGGCCCACTAGACAATGCAAGAGGGCCCCGAATCGCCGCGGATCGGCGGCACTGGCCGGAGGCCAGCCCCATACTAAACAAATCGTCCCCAGACTATTTGTTTACTATGTTAGAAGATTCCTCCTGTAGATGGACAGGCCCGACTCAAGCCTAACGCGCAGCAAGTGCCTCGCATGGCCACGGCTAGACTAGCAAGCAACTCCCAGGAGATCTTCGCTGGAACGATCGTTGACGATTGAGCCCGCCTGGCGGGCCACGTTCGCCGGAGAACTCGAGATTGAGCCGGCCATCGGCCGCGAAGATACCAGCGCCGAAACAGGATGCAGCCTCCGAGGAGATGCATCCTAGGCTGGACCCCTTTGGACATGTGGCCAGAATGTGCCCTTGGATGGGCCTCGGGCCGTGCAAAAAGAAAGCCACGACGGGCTTCGAGGGGCCCTTTCCGGGCCTTCTAAGATGAAAAGCCTATACCCAGGAGGGGGTCCAGACCTATGGGGGACCACTCTCCTGAGCTCCGACGTCTCGGCAAACATCGCAACGTCGCAAAACAATTGCAACCAAGAAAGCCCTGGACCCCACCTTATTTGCCGAGATGGATCGCTCTGTGAGGGTCCCGGGGCCCGAAAGCGGGCAAGAAAACGCCCGGCTGGAAGAAAGGGAGACGCCGGGGTCCCATGGGGCCAGGAACACAGTCGGGACGTCGGGGGTATGCGTCGCTCGCCCAAGGCGGCCCCAACAGCACCCGGACCTAGACATCCGGTTTCTCCAAATTCGAGGCGTGGGCCCCGGAGGTCTGGACCACTTCCTTCTTCGCCTTGACTCGTTGTTTGACGGTCCCAGGACCCGGCGGGGGCGCCCAGAGGCCGAAACCACTCCAAAACCGCCAGCTCCATTTTTTTGGTTTCTGGAGCGTCGGATCTCTGGGGAGGCCCCCTGGAGGTCCTCCGGGTGGCCCCCAGAGGGACCTCCGAGGCAACCCCCGAACGCCCCACGAAGGCCCGAAAATGGCCTTGGCGAGGACCCTACCAACGGCCTCCGGAAGCCAGGAGACCCCCCAGACGCCCCCAGAAGCCACAGCAGGCCCCTGAAGAAAAAACCCGCGGGGGCCCCTCAGGACACAGAGATCCGACGCTCCAGAAAAATTTGAGCTGGCGGTCTTGGGCTGTTGTCGGCCTCTGGGGGCCCTCGCCGGGCCCAGGGGCCGTCAAAATGATTCAGAGCGAGACACCGACCCTATGGAAGTGGTCCAGACCACCAGGGCCCACGCACCGAACAGATTGGAGCAACCGGATGTCTGGGGAGGCCCCCCAGAAGGCCCCTCCAGGAGGCCCCCTAGGAGGGCCCGAAAGAGGCCTCCCAACGGCGCCCCCAGAATGGGAGGGGGGCGGCGGTGACCCCGGATTAAGACGAAGCCAGGACGAGGATCAATTCGGGTGAGGCGGAGGAAGAGAAGGAGGAGGAGGAGGAGGAGGAGGAGGAGGAGGAGGAGGAGGAGGAGGAGGAGGAGGAGGAGGGGGAGGAGGAGGAGGAGGAGGAGGAGGAATGCGAGGAGGACCACGACGAATGATGGCCTCTTGGTCGAGGGCGGGGCACGGTGCCCGAGACCCGTCGGAGAATGGCCGGGGCTTCCCCGGGCGCGTGTAGATCGAGAATATCCCCAGCATGTGCGACGTCCTGATTGTTTCAAGACGGCGTGCCCGGAAGTCTAGACTTAGGTCGGGCATGTCCTCCTACAGGCGGATTTTGAATGAGAGATCAAAATAATCAAACATACTCCAAAATGGTCAAGGATTATTGAAAAATCGTCCCCTAACTATTTTACTATTTTCGTTACTATCTCTTGGGCTTTCTAGGGCCCTCTGGGGCGCCTCTTGGGCTGTCTTGGGGCTGTCCAGGGCCGTCTTCAGGCCGTCTGGGGGGCCTCCCAGGCAGTCTTGGGGGCGCTCTTGAGGACCTGTTGGGCCTTGTTGGAGCGTCGGACAGGTGAAAACACGATCAAAACCAACAATATCCAACACACACAACGAAATAAAAATTATCGATGTTGGCCTCTCGGGGCTTTCTTGGGACGCTTCTTTGGAGCCTCCTGGGGCGGCTTCGGGGCTTCTTGGGCTGTCTTGGGGCCATATTGGGCGTCTTTGGGGCCTCTTGAGGTTTTCTTGACTATCTGTACGGCCCGCGTGTCCTGTCGTGGGCAATTTGGAAGCGGCCCGGGGAGTCTGTGACCCCCCAAAAGGTCCCAGTGGGCGCCCATGGAGGTTGGTGGCACCGGCCCGCCCCCCCCCCCGGCCTACTCCGATATTATATATATATATATATATATATATATATTATATATATACTAGAACCACGCGCGCGCTTCGCGCGCGCTTAGGTTCTGTCGAGTCACAGACCCAGGAATCGTTGCGAGAAGAAATTGGTGACGCGAAGCGTCTTGGGGGCGTCCTTGGACGTCTGGGGTCTCCTGGGGCCTCTTGAGGGGCCTCCTTGGGGCCTCCTGGCGGCCTCTTGGGGCGGAAGGCTCGAGCTTGCGGTTCGTGGTCCCCCTCTGGGCCCCCTCTTGGGCCCGTCTTGGGGCCCTCTTGGGCCATCTTGGGCGCCTCTTGGGCCGTCTTGGGGCCCTCTTGGGCTGTCCTGGGGCCCTCTTGGAAGCTTCTTGGGCCGTCTTGGGGCGGTCTTGGGCGCCTCTTGGGCCGTCCTGTAACGTCGGAAAACCCAAAAGACAACTTTGTTGAAAATGTACGTTTTACGAAGGGAATGGGCCAATTTTGCGTCTAGGGGCCCTCTTGGGACGCATGTTGGAGGCTTCTTGGGGCCTCTTGGGGGCGTCCTTGGACGTCTGGGGTCTCCTGGGGCCTCTTGAGGGGCCTCCTGGGGGCCTCCTGGCGGCCTCTTGGGGCGGAAGGCTCGAGCTTGCGGTTCGTGGTCCCCCTCTGGGCCCCCTCTTGGGCCCGTCTTGGGGCCCTCTTGGGCCATCTTGGGCGCCTCTTGGGCCGTCTTGGGGCCCTCTTGGGCTGTCCTGGGGCCCTCTGGGAAGCTTCTTGGGCCGTCTTGGGGCGGTCTTGGGCGCCTCTTGGGCCGTCCTGTAACGTCGGAAAGCCCAAAAGGCGACTTTGTTAAAAATGTACGTTTTACGAAGGGAATGGGCCAATTCTTGCGTC
>CAUYUJ010017645.1:25849-40849 GCA_963575745.1 Prorocentrum cordatum | reverse complement strand
AGTGGGATGTTCAATTATATGTTTGTTTTATTGTGTATATATAAACCCCAAAAATAATCCAGCAATAATCCAAAAATAATAGGGGGACTATGTGTTGAATATGTTTCGACCTTTTTGGGTTATTTTTTGGGGTATGTTTAATTTTTCATCGGATATCCTCCTGTAGGGGGGATACGCCCGACATAAGAGTAGATGCCGACCAGCCATAACTGGGGGAGCTGTGGTCCTTACCCCCCTGGGGGAATCCATCGCATCGACGATCTCTCGAGAGGGGTGTCGAAATCGAGGGTCCCCACAGGGGGTAAGGACCACAGCTCCCCCAGTTGTGGCTGGCCTGAAATGGGGTCGAAGGGTCTCGCCGCAGCGCCGATACATCGCCGATGCATCGCCGATGCGTCGGCCATGAACTTGCGACGTCGGCGATGCATCGGCGACGGCGACGTGGAGAAAACTGTGCCCCACATCGAGCCGCATCGCTGATGCATCGGCGATACGGCGCGATCCTCCGACCCCATCTCCGACCCCATCCAGGACTCCTGGACAAACACGGAGGAACACAAGGCAACGGCCCGCTGCCCTGAGATCCTGGCGTCTCTATGTTTCCGAGCCGGGTAATGTCGTCTTTTTGTCGGACCCTCACTGAAAATGACGCAGGAAAATGGGGCCTCGGGCTCCGGGCATGCTTTTTGTTACGACGTTGCAGTTTTTCCGCTACGGCGGACCTCAGGAGGGGGCATTGGACAAGCCCATAGATCCGCAGACGCTCCAGAAAAAAATGGGGCGGGCGGCTTTTGGCCATCTGCGACCCCTTCGGGGGCCCTCGCCGGGCCTCGCGGGACCGTCAAGCAGCGACTCAAGACGAGAAGCTGGCTCCGGGGGAGTGGCCCAGGCCTCCGGGGCCGACGCATCGGACAGATCGTGGCGGCCCGATGTCTGGAAGGAGCTCTAGGATACAGTCGGAGCTAAGCCAGAACAGCATCCTCCAAGAGCATGAGACCCTCCGCCAGCCAAAACATACAGAACATCCTAGGGTGTCATCCCCAGTCTCACAGCATCGCCCACAAACGGAGAACACTAGGGTACCCTCCCCGAACCGACCTGGATCTTATTCCTCGGTCCGACTGTAAGGAATCAGGGGTCTGAAGCGAATGTAACTCCAATCGTGGATCGCCCACGGATATCACCGCCACCCACATCGGACAAGGACGCCTCCAGGGCCTGCAATCTCCCTGGGACATCCCTTACCGAACGCGCCCAAAATACCTGTACGACAGTGCCGTGTCGTGACGACTCCGACATGGTTTCTGACACCGCGCGGATCGTCCGGCCTTGAACGAGCCACGAATTCTTCCATCACAGCGGGGATCGTGCAGCCTCGACAAAACATGCGGCGGGATCGCCGCCGCGTCGGCACGACACGAGCCTACAGCGATCTGCCCCCGTCATCCATCGAAGATGGGTGGCGTGGGTAGGTCTCGGACTCCGCCACGTGTTCGACGAATTGCGAGCACTACCCCCGCTGCCAATCGGGTTGCCTGATCGGCAAAGGCAGGGTTCGGGTCCCGCCAGTCGGAAGAAGCAGGTGGAAGCATGAAGTAGGAAGGCGGAGAAAGTAGATTGGGCTCGGGCCCGCCCAAATAACAACACACAATAAAGACACATATCGATCCATGAAGCAGGAAGGCACTTGATACGGTATATGCATATACATTCAAAGATA
Source organism: Prorocentrum cordatum (assembly GCA_963575745.1). Lineage (NCBI taxonomy): Eukaryota > Dinophyceae > Prorocentrales > Prorocentraceae > Prorocentrum > Prorocentrum cordatum. Next base: position 39,129 of record CAUYUJ010017645.1, on the reverse strand, counting down.
TATACATTTATGCACATATATACATATATGTATTATGGGCCCAGGTATTGAAAAGTGCCCTTGGAACCCGAATATTCGAAAGTGCCCACTTTCAACGACCGGCGTGCATCGGACTTGCAGCGGAGTTGGACTGCGTCACGTGTCGCCGCGCCGTCTGCCCTCGACGCGCCCGGGTGGACGACGCCGACTCCACGGCAGACCCACGGCAGACCCTGCGTGCGTCCCGCGCCCAAGGAGACGCAACCGGCGCCGCGGCAAATCCAGGGCAAGCCCTGCGTGTCCGAGGCGGCGTTTGCCCTCGCAGACATCCTGGCGACGGCGGGTGCCGGGGTCACGGTTCCCGGGGCGGGGAGTTCTACCCTTTTGCCGAAAGGGGGGGGGTGCGATCAACCTACTGCGGTTCCGTGCCAGTGTCACCTCTTCCTCCCCTGAGTAAAGGGAGAAAAACGCCATAGACAGAAACTTTTCGCGATCCGCGCGGAATCGTTGGATCTGCGCTGGACCCCCCTCCCTGGCGCGGGGAGCGCGCCAGGGGCGGCGCCGGAGGCGCCGCCAGGGGGGCCCAGCGTGGATCTAAGAAACCCGCGCGGAGCACCAAAAATTTATGTTTATGGCGTTTTTGTCCTGATATAGCTCTCTGAGAGCTAAGAGGACTTCAGATAAGAAACTGGCAGGCAGGGCTACGCAACTTCCTCTCCAAGGCTCCCGGTCAAACATCCCCGCAGCGCCTTGCTTGAACCCGCAGCGGGTCGCTCCCTAGAAGCTCTTTCGAAACTTGTTTTTTTCCAGATAGCTTCCCGAGAGCTAAGAGGGTTCCAGATAAGAAGCTGGCAGGCGGGGATAATTACGCCAGCTCCTCTCCAAGGCTCCCGGGCAAGCATGCCAGGAGCGGGTTGCTTGAGCTCGCGGCGTGTTCCGGCCAGCGTTTCCCTACTCGCTCCCAGCATGCGTACCTGAAGCTGAAGCCTTTTCCGCAGGTCCTTCGCAGCTCCCCCGAAGCTCCTAACTCGCTTTTCGAAGCTTGCAACCTTCCCACATATGCTTTCGAGAGCCCCGTCGGGCGTCTCCCAGAGGCATCTTCTGAGCTTGCAAGGTCTCAGAGCATGCTTCCCAGCGTCCTGGCAATAGCGTCTCCCACGAGCGCTTCGCGCGATTTGGCTTGTGTCGCTATCCAGGTTTTGGACTGCACTATAGTTCTCCCTCCCCCGAGGCCCAGTTTGGAAACCCGCAACGGTGCGGTGACAGTCCGTGCGGTGATCTCGACATCCCCCAAGACCTCACCGCACGGTCCGTCACGGCACGTTCCTGGGACCTTGGATGCTCAAGCGGCCCGAGACGTCCTCGGAGAACGACCCGAAACCCAAAACCGTGCGTTGAGCAGGGACCGACCGTCCCGGCATTCCTATAGTCCTACCTCGACATGTTCTTAGATACCAAACATGTTCTAATAACAAAACAAGATTCTTAGAACATAAGCCCGATGTGCTAAAACAAGACAGCCCCCCGCCAGAAATGTTCTAAGAAAATTTCGTGGGAACCACTAAAGGTTCTTAGAACACTGTTTCGTAGGGCTATAGGCGAGCCAGGACGCTTCGCCACTGCATGAGTGCGCAGACCCCGAATCCCCACCGACTCACCGCACGGTGTGGTCACCACCCCGTTTGGGGACCCGAGGAGGAGGAGGAGGAGGAGGAGGAGGAGGAGGAGGAGGAGGAGGAGGAGACGCACCCCCCAGTGAGGAGGAGGAAAGGAGGAGGAGGAGAGAGGCGGAGGAGGAGGCGGAGGGAGGAGGAGGGCGGAGGAGTAGGGAGGAGGAGGGAGGAGGAGGAGGGAGGAGGAGGAAAGGGAAAAGAGGGAGGAGGCGGAGGAGGAGGGGAGGAGGAGGGAGGAGGAGGAGGAGGAGGAGGTCCAGGCCCGCCGCGGCGCAGGAAGAGCGCGGCGCCCCGGGGCCCCAGGCGCCCCGCGGCGCGGCGGCAGGCGTGCAGCGCTGGGGCCACGAGGAGCACCGCGCAGGCCGCGAGCGCGACGCGGAGCCGGCAGCTCCCGCCACGGCTCCCGTCATTGCTAGGGGGGCAAGTACTGAGAGGAAGAGAAAGCACCCCAGAGATCTGTCCTCCTCCTCCTCCGCTCCTCCTCCCTCCTCCTCCTCCTACTCCTCCTACTCCCCGACCGCCTCTATGGCGCAGCGCTCGAGCCCCTCTCCTCCTCCTCAGCCAACTCCTGTTCCTCCTCAGCCTTCACTACTCCCTGTTCCTCCTCAGCCTCCTAATCCTCCTCCATATCCGTCATCCTACTACCCCTCATCTTCCTCCGCCCCCCTCCTCCTTCCTCCCTCCTGCTCATCCTGTGCTCCCCTCCTCCTCCCCTCCCTCTCCTCTCCTTCCCCTCCTCTTTCCTCCCCCTCCTCCTCCTTCTCCTCCTTGCTCCTCCTCCTCCTCCGCCCCTCCTTCCTCCTCCTCCTTCCTTCTCCTCCTACTCTCCTCCTTCTCCTCCCTCCTCCTCCTCCCCTCCTCATTCCTTCTCCTCCTGCTCCTCCTCCTCCTCCTCCTCTTCCTCCTCCTCCTCCTACTCTTCCTCCTCCCCCTCCTCCTCCCTTAGACTCGCCCGCCCGACCCGCCGAGATCCGACGCTCCAAACAAATTGGAGCTGGCGGTTTGGGGGGGCCCTCGCTGGGCCCTGCAGGGGCCGTCAGACGACGATTCAGGGCGACAAACCGGCCCCACAGGGAAGAAACCCAGACCTCCGGGGCCCACGCATCGAAAGAAATGGAGCAGCCGGATGTCTGGGAACACGACACATACAGAAACTGTCGCTGGTCCAAGCTGCATTTCTTATATCCGCACTGGGCCCCCCTCCCTGGCGCGCGGAGCGCGCCAAGGGCGGCGCCGGATGCGCCGCCAGGGGGTCCCAGCGCAGATCCAAGGAACCTCCGACAGTTTATGTCTATGTTGTTTTTCGTTCTTCGAACAATGACATACCCATTGGTCGGGAGAAGTCGGTACAAACATAGAGCAGGAAGGCATGACAAGGTAGATTGGGATTCTGCCCGCCCCGTTAAAATGAAGGAGGGAAGAAGACCACACGACCAATGAAGCAGGAAGGCGCTGAAAAAACACTGGGGCACGGGGATCCAGACATACCTACATTCAACGACCGATGGGTAAACAAAAATCGCTCAAATCCGCGCGGATCTCTCGCATCGGAGCCGGGGCCCCCCTGGCAACGTCTCCACAGTGCCGCCTCTGGCGCGCTCCGCGCGCCAGGACGGGGGGGGCCAGCGCCGATCCGAAACACCCCCGCGCGGATCTCAAAGCATGTATGCTTCTGTCATCGCTTGTCCCCCTAGATGCCCACACGGACCCTTTGCTTGTTGGCCCTGGAACCGACAGGGCCGTTTTTTTTTTGTTTTAAATGCCGTTTGCCGTCTTTTCGCCGGTTCCGACGCCACTCTCTTGGGTGGGGGGGTCCGTCGCCGTGGTTCTGCCGGCTCCGGCTCCGGCTCCACTCCTGGCGCCGTTTTGTTGGCCGTGTCTGGTCGCCGTCGTTTTGCCGTCTCCTTTTGCAAGAGACATCTTCTCGGAACCGGTGGAAAAAAAAACGGCGGTGCCGTGTCCGGGGCCCGCCAAGCCCAGACCCCTTCAGGTCGTGACGAAAGGCGCGACGACTTCTCATCATCCGCCAGGATCGGCGCGGGGGTTGCTGAGGGGACAGGGGGGCTATCAGCGGATTCCAGGGTGGAGCATCCCTCGCCTAACCAATCCAGCTCAGGAGTGGGTAACACATGCTCAAACTGCCTTCGTAGTTTTAGCGATCCAGGCTGAGTGGGCTCCGCCCACTACGGAGTGGTCTAACGCCAGCCCCTCGCACCAGTTCCAGGGCCTGAGAGTGGAGGCGCCATAGAGGGGATCCGAGCAGATGGGGTCGGAGGATTGCACCGCATCGCCAATGCATCGCCGATGCATCGGCGACGTCGGCGATACAGTCGAGGCGCTGACCTAAGGAACCCCAAATAAGGAACGAGGCCCTTTTTTCCGCAAGTTCCACCTCGATCGCCCATGGAAAACCTGAAGAAAACCCGAGGAAAACTTTGACTCCATGAAGGAACACCGAGCCCCTCCCCAACGAAAAGGGTTCCTTCTTCAGCGCCCCGACTGCACATCCGTCATGTCGGCCTGGAGAGCAGCGGGCCCCTCATCGAGCCGCACTGCCAGTGCCTCGGCGATGCGGCGCGATCCTCCGACCCCGCCTATACTCCGACCCAATCTCGGACTCGGCAGGGCATGCACTCCTGCAGGAGGATGTTGGAAGAAGAACTAAACATAGTCGACAGATCATCCAAACGTGTCAAGAGAGCACGCGAACTCGACAACAGGCGATTTTGTCCTTCTATTCTCGCATCTTCCTCCTGTAGCGGGACATGCCCGACTTAGAATCTAGGAGGCCTGAAGCACGACCCACCTCGAAAACCAGGCCCAGTAAGATAGAACCCATCCCATGCATCCATCGAGAGCCCCCCCAGGTCCCCCTGAGCCCAGGCTGGGCGGGCCCAGCTTCGGAGTGTTAACGATCCAGGCTCGGTGGGCTCCGCCCACTGCGGAGTTATCTAACCCGCCCCGGGGAACAATTTTGGGGCCTGCACGTCCCATTTAGGAAGCCAGGCCCAGTACGATAGAACCCACCCCTGGCATCCAATGACCTCGCCCCCCCCCCCACCCACACCGGGTCCTGCACGGTGTCCCCCGGGGCCGTAGGCGACCCGAGGAGGAGGAAGAGTAGCGGAGGACGACGAGGAGGTGGAGGAGGGGGAGGGCAAGGAGGAAGAGGAGGAGGAGGAGGAGAGTAGATGAGAAAAGGAGAGGAGGAGGAGGACGAGTGGAAAAATAACGGAGTCGGAGAGTGGATGGCGGAGGAGGAGAGAGAGGAGGAGGAGTAGGAGGAAGAGGACGAATAGGAGGAGAGGCGGAGAAGAGGAGGAGACGGAGAGAGGACGAGGCAAGGAGAGGGAGAAGGAGGAGGATGAGAGGAAATAGGAGAGCCGGCGGGAGCGTAGGGAGGGACGACGAGAGGTGAGTAGGGGAGGGCAAGGAGAGAGAGAGAGGTCGGACAGGAGGACGGAGCGGCGGCGAGGGAGGGCGAAGAGGCGGGTGAGGGCGGGGAGGACGGCCGGCTCGCTTCGGAGGACAAGGCGCGGCGGTCGTCGTGCCCGGAGGAGGATTCGGCGCGGGCTCGGCTGCGGGCGCTGCGTCTGCGCTGGCTGTCTGCTGTGCGGCGCCTTGCGGCCGTATTGCTTGCGTGCGGCTTCGTCTGGCTTCGGAGCGGGGGCGAAGGTCCCTATGTGTTGCCTCCCCACCGGCTTCTCGCCGTGGCCTCGGTACTCCTCCAACCACAGACTTCAGGAGGAGAAAACACCACTCAACAACCCGACTTAGATCCCGGGGAAGGTCCCAAAAGTCCAGGCCCTCGGGGTCCCGCCACGAAAGAGATCCCCCGCCGTCGGCGCCTGGGTTTCTGGAACGCGTTGGACCTTGAACTCTCGCTTCCTCTCCTCCTCCTCCTCCTCCTCCTGCATCCTCCTCCTCCTCCTCCCCGCTTCCACCTCCGACTGGCGAAAAAAAAAAAAAAAACAACGGTTACACGTTACAGTGACCATTCGCTGGAAAGACCCCTGAGTGCGAGCACACCGCTTCTCTCGTGTCTGGCGCCAGCGTGTTCCGGCAGAGCTTTGCGGGAACACGCTGAACGCACCGCAGTCAAGGGTACATCCCTTCCCCCCCCCTCTTTGCTCCTGCGCGCGCATGCTGGCAAGAGGGAGGGCCGTACCATCGCTGTTTCTGCCCAGGCCAATCTGAGGAGCCGGCGAGACGAGCGACAGCTGACATGTACCACTGGCAAAAAAAGCTATAGCACGTCATACAGACCCAATCACCTGGCTGCTCCACTTGTTTCGATGCGTGGGCCCGGGAGGTCTGCATCGTTTTTTCGGCCCGAGTCGTCTTTTGACGGTCCCAGGGCCCAGCGAGGGCCCCCGGAGGCCGAAAACGGGCCAAAACCGCCAGCTCCAATTTATTTGGAGCGTCGGATCCCTGGGTACAGATCACAAGTTCGAGATTGTCAACTGCTGTACTGCTTCAACAGCTCTAGGGACGGACCGTCCCGGCATTCTTATGTGTCTACCACAAACTGTTCTCAGAACCCGAAAGGTCTCTTAACATAAGCCCGAAGTGCTCAAACAAGAGAACCCCAGACATAAATGTTCTGAGAACATGTCGTGCAGACCACAAAAGGTTCTTAGAACATTATTTGGCGGGCCTATATAGAAAAAGTGAATACGCCATTCACATAAATTGTTGCCGCTCCGCGCGGATTTCTTGGATCCGCGCCTGGGCCCCCCAGCGGCGCCTCCGGCGCCGCCCTTGGCGCGCTCCGCGCGAACATGCCGTATGTACGTAACAACATCCAATGGTTCCATAGACGCGCGTGGCTGGAAAGCGAGAGCGGTACTTCGCATGGGCCCCCTGGTGTTTCTAGGAACAAATAAACTTTGACGGGGCCCCAGGACACACAAACAAATACTCACAAATAAAAATATTTCCCATAGTTTCCCATATGTTCTGGGTTTCTGCTTTCCCCCCACTTCCTATATTTTCCCATAGTCTCCTGGGGGTCGACGATTAATTGTGTCTGTGTTTTTTTTGTTCCCCCTCCTGAAGACTTGGCCCCTCCATCCCCGTGGGGAGCGCGTGGGGGCCCGGGGGCCACGACAGCCACCTTGCAGCGCATCGTCTCCCGAGCGCTGGGGCAGTGGCCATCGCTCGGACGTCCATTCCCTGTGCTCATTTCGGTTTCGTGCGTGGTTTTTTTTTCGCAGGATGATCCAGGATGCTCCTTAATAATCCCCGCCGGGAAAAAAGCTCACACGTCAGAGCGATACCAAGGGCCAGAAAGCGCCAGCCACCGGCGCATGCACCGCAAGACTCCTCGGCGCGCGCGCCTCCCTCTTGGGGGGCGACGCAACCATGGTGCTTCGGCGGTGGACGAACCTCCCTTTGGTAAACCTCCCCTTAGGGTAAAGCGGCCTGGGACGGGAACCGAAAACGGCCAGACATGCGACGTCCTGACTTTTTCAGGGGGACGCTGCCGGGGGCCGGCGAGGGCCCCCAGGGGCCGAAGATGGCGAGAAGCTGGCCGTCCCGATTTTTTTCACGACGCGATTCGGAGGTGGACGAACCAAACCTTTAGCAAACATCCCCCTTGGGGAAAAGCGGCCGGGGGTGCCGAAGCCGACGGACCTGGACCCGCAAAAATGACGGCCGCGACGCCCCCCTCGCGAGCCGAAGACGGCCAATGCCTTGCTCGGCGCGTCGGGGCAGGAGGTCCACCAGCCTCCGAGCATGAGCATGCATGCCCGGGTGGCGCCGGAGACACCTCCCCGACGTATGTTCCCTGACCTTCCAGAGAGCTATTCTTTAGCATGGGAGGCCTAAAAACCTAAAAAAACGAAACGAAACAGCCTAAAACCAAGACGTAAAACAGCCCTGGGATCGGTGTTTAAGTCGCGTGCTATTTCTTAGCCCTCCTGGAAGGTCAGGGTTTGTGCAGCTTTCTCTTCCTCTGGGATGCCCACCGGCCTCCTCCACGTGTGCCGTTCCGCGCCGCCCCGCGCCGCCCCGCGCCGGCGCGCGCGGAGCCCCCGCCATGGCCGACGCGGCGGCCTGCAGCCAGAGAGCTGCTGCAGGGCCACCAGGATCACTCGATTAAAGGAGCCCCAGGACACACAAATAAATACACACAAATAGAAAGACTCCCGTATATTTTCCTGTATTTTCTGGGTTTCTGTCTTCCCCCCCACTTCCCTTATTTTCTCGAATTTTCTGGGGGATCGACGATTAATTGTGTCTGTGTGATTTTTCCCTCCAGAGACTCGATGTAGGACGAGGCCAGGACGAAAATCGATCCGGGTGAGGACACCTCATCGAGAACCTCTGAGAAACGACCGGCGGCTCTGGAGGACGTCTCGGGCGCCGCGGCGTCCGGGGACGCCCTGGAACGGATTTTTCCTCGTCCAAGCCCTGTCCAACGAAGTTATGCTGCATCTTCGGGGGACCTTGTCGGTCCCTTCCCGCCCCTAATTAACCGGGTCGAATCCGCGCCGAATCCTTGTCGGACCCGGACTCGTCGAATCCGCGTCGACTTCGCATCGAATCCGCATCGAATTCACCCCAAATCCGCGTCCAGCCCACATCGAGCTCGTCTCGGGCACAAGAAACGACACCGCTTTGGGGACAGTCGACGTCCTCCGAGCTCCATGGAGCTACTTTCGGAGGCGCGCCCAGGGGGGGAGTGAGAAGGGGGCGGGCCGTCTCAGAAGGCTTGGAAAGCCTCCTGCCTTCCGAGATAATCTCAGATCTCGAAGCCTTGCCCGAAGACACGGACCACTTCTTCGACGGCGCGGGCCCAGACATGTCAGGAGCGGCAAAGAGGGGGGTGTCCAAGAGGGGGGGGGTGCAAATCATGACCAGCGGCATGTGCGCGGCCCAACGGGGGGCCAGGGACATAATGACATAAGAAGAGGCGCCATGAAATCTGGGGAAATATCATGCGCCCCGCCATGATATCCACCCCCTCCTAGTCATCACCCCCCTCTTTTCCGCCCCCGAACATGCGACGTCCTGTTCTTTTCAGGAGGGCGTTCCCCGGAAGTCCAGACCCTTGCCTCAGGGCCGGTCTTTCACCCGGAGTCGTTTGTCCACGCTGCCGGGGGCCGGCGAGGGCCCCCAGGGGCCGAAGATGGCGAGAATCTGGCCGTCCTGATTTTTTCACGACGAGATCCGGCGGTGGACGAACCTCCCTTTAGTAAACCTCCCCTTAGTGAAAAGCGCCTGGGACCGAAACCGACGGACCTGGACCCGCACAAATGACGGCCGCGACGCCCCCCTCGCAAAGCGCAAACGGCCAATCCCTTACTCGACGTGTCAGGGCAGGAGGCCTGTCAACCTCCGAGTCAATGAGCATGTATGCCTGGGTGGCGCCGAAGACACCTCCCCGACGTAATTATGTTTTTGTGCAGCTTTCTCTTCCTCTGGGATGTCCACCGGCCTCCTGCGAGGGCTTCCTAGAAGCCCCGCGGCCTTCTCGCAAGGCCTCGGGAGGCCAAACCTGGGCGCGCAAGCCGCTGCTACCGCTCCGTTTTCGGCCATCTGAGGGCCCATCTGTGCCCGCACCAAAGGTCACTCCGGCGACAGGTCACTCTTCGGGAAACAAAAAGTGACATAAACATAAAAACTCGGAGGCTCCGCGCGCCAGGGAGGGGGGTCCAGCGCCGATCCGAGAAATCCGCGCGAACCTCCGAGTTTTTTATGATTGTGCCACTTTTTGCTCCCCTAACTCTTACGTCTACCCTGACCTTCCAGGAGGGCTAAAACATAGCACGCGACTTAAAAACCTATCCCAGAGCGAAAACCTATCCCAGAGCTATTCGATGTCTTGGTTTTAGGCTGTTTCGTTTCGTTTTTTAGGTTCTTAGGTCTCCCGTGCTAAACAATAGCTCTCTGGAAGGTCAGGGGAAGGGGGGGATAGCAAAGGGTATAGGGTGGAGAGTCAGCTCACGTATAGCTCGCCTCCCGGCGCCGGGAGGCGCCCACGTGTACCGAGGGATGGGCCCGGCTGGCGGCGGGGGCGCGCAGACATGGATTAGCGATGCATGGACTTGGCGCGCGGCCGCCAGTTCCAATGGATCGGGGGAGGCGCCCTCCCCCGGATGCGGCCGGTGCCGCCCCGCTCGGCGGCGGAAGTCCGCGCTTTCCCATGCTTATGGCAGCGGGGCCCGCCGCTGAGCCACGCCCCCTTGCTCCATGCTTGCGATCGCCGGACTTTGGCTCGGGTCCGGGCTCGGGCTCGTGCTCGAGCGCGGGCTCGGGCCTGGGGGCCCCTCGTCGTCGAGAGATGGCCGCTGCTCGCCGGACGTTTTGCAGCCGCCCCGCCCGAGCGCTCCACCGCCGTGCCTCTCGCGCGCGCGCCGCGCCTCCCCCCGCGGACGGCGCCGAGAGCCGCTGCCGGGCGGCCTCAAGCCAGCGAGGCCTCCCAGTCGTCGGGGAAGTCGTCGTCGCACGCGGGGTCGCCAGGGGCGGCGGCCACCTCGGGGGAACGAGAAGGCAGAGCCACAGCGCGGCGTAAGCCCAGACCCACTAGTGCATCGTGCACGACGCTCGACCGGACCACACCGCCATCGAATCGTCCCGAGTCGAATCGAGATCGGGTCGCCGCGCCTGGCTCCCGCTGGCCCCAGCCGGTGCCCCTCGAGCCGAATCGAATTCGTTGGAGTCGAGCCCCAGCCGGCGAATCGAGTCGCACCGGATTGGATCGCCGGCGGCTCTGGAGGATGCAGGTGTGCCTTGCGTCAGCGGCCCACCCTGAAGGGGCCCCGGGACACACAAATAAATACACACAAATAAAAGGATTCCCTATTTTTTCCCATATTTTCTGGGTTTTTGTCTTCACCCCCATTTCCCATATTTCCGCATATTTTCTAGGGAATCGGCGATTAATTGTGTCTGTGTGTTTTTTCCCCTCCTGACACCCCTGGGGCCCAGCTCCACTGCGCCGAGAAATCACCGCTGCTCTTCCGACCCGGCCCCCGCCCTGCCCCGCGGGAGCGCGTGCTGGCCGTGTGACCCGGCGAGCCCGGCCGAGTGGCGGCTGGGCCCCCCACAAAAACACGGGAAGGGTATCGGCATCGGTGCGTCTGGCAGGACTTCGGGCTGCGAACTGACAGCCCGCCCAGACGAGGCCCCGGCTGGTCTTAGCAGGCCCCCTGACCCAGACATCGGGCTGCTTGGGCCCGGGAGGCCTGGTCCACTTCCCCAGGACTGGTTCGTCGTCTCGAGTCGTTTTTCCCATTTATCCTGTGGTGTTGGGTGCTCGTTCTGAAGACACAACGTCCCGCGTTCCTTCTTCTCCTCCTCGTCCTCCTCCTCGTCCTCCTCCTCCTCCTCCTCCTCCTCCTCCTCCTCCTCCTCCCCCCATGTCAGCACACCCCTCACACGCTTCGTGGCCCGATATAAGGAGCTCCACCGAAGGCCCCAGTGGCTGTGACCACATGGGCCCCCGCCACCCATTTCAGCACACCACTCACACGCTTCGTGGCCCGATATAAAGAGCACCACCGAAGAGGATACGCACCTCTGCGGTACTCACATCGGCGGTGGACAAGCCTCCATTTCGTAAACCTCCATTTAATGAGATTGCCTTATAGGATCGAAACCGACGGACCTGGACCCGCAAAACTGACGGCCGCGACACCCTCTCGCGAACCGAAAACGGCTCCGATCACATATGCACGTGGTTGGGCCCTTCGCCCGGACAATGTATGCAGGGGTCCCAGGGCCTGGCGAGGGCACTCGAGGCTGGACTGAAGTCGGGCCTGTCCCCCTACAGGGGGATTTTCCACGAACCATTAAAAAATACCCCCAAAATAATCAAAAGATGCTAACAAACATAATCAGGGGACTATTTTTTAAAATATTTGACCTTCTTGGGGTATCTGTTTGTTTCTTTTTGTTTGTTTTTCTTTCATTTCTCGTCGAAAATCCCCCTGTAGGGGGACACGCCCGACATGAGGCTGGACCCCCGGGGAAGATGGCGAAAGGCGGTGTCAACACCCCGACCCGGGACAGCTACAGGGCAGTGTTTAATACATAGGATTTTGAAAAACATCGGATTTCAATACATGATCAATGTATGAATAAATTCATGCATGAATTCACCTTTGTTTTGAATACTAAATCCGTGCATGTTTTATACGTGATCCGCACGCGGAACATGTATTAAAAACAACACTGTAGGGTCGCCGCCGGAGGCGGCGCCGAGGACTGGAGGCCCCCCCGGACTTCTCAGGAGGCATGCTTCTGGCCGGGCAAGTCCCCCTACAGGCGGACTTTGAGCGAAGAATGAAAGATGCACCGAAACTGTTCAGAAATGATCACAGCATTCTCAAGAATCGTCCCCTGGCTATTCTTGTGTGTTCTTGTATATTCCGCCTGTAGAGGGACGCGCCCGACTTCAGAATAGTCCAAGGCGGTCTCAACACCCCAACCCTGGGGCGCGGAGCGCCCCAGGGTCGCCGCCGGAGGCGGCGCCAAGGTCTTGAGGCCACCCCGGGCCAGCCAGGACACCCAGGGGGGGGGGCTCCTGTGCGCATCACGAGGCCCTCCTCAGGCGCGACTTGCGACGAAATCCGGGTGAGGATGAATCGAGAGTCTCTGAAGTCCAGCGGCTCTGGAGAATGTCTCGGGCGCCGCGGCCTTCTCAGAGCGTTCTGGAACGCTCTGCACTCTGGAACAAAATTATCCTCGCCCTAGCCCCGTCCGACGTCTTACCCCTCAATAGGGAACCGAACTCTATACGCCGACTCTTTTTTTTCTGGCCCTGCACGAAAATTTGCACAGAAAAACGGATCCTGGTGTATACAGGACCCTGGTGTATACGGGACCCTGGTGTATACATGTGTTGTTTCTCCGGGAAGGGTTTCAAACATCTATGCACCACACCACCCCGACGCTCTCCCGACACTCAACAAATCCTGGGATTGAAAAGCGGCCCGCCACGGGCGACGTATATGCTGCAATTTCAGACTCAGGGCACCTGCTCGGCCTCATCCTCGAGCTCGACCTCCTCGAAGCCGGCGTCCGGCACGGGTGTCGACGCGCCCACGGAGGCGGCGCGCGCGCCCGCCTTCTTGGAGGCCGGCGCTGCCGCAGTGGCGCCGGAGGCGCTGACGCGGACCTGCGGAGGGCGGCCGCGGACCACAGCCCTCGCTAACATCCCTGGGGCGAGAATGACGTCAGGATGCAACTGCCTCAGGATACGTTCCTTCTTCTCCTCCTCCTCCTCCTCCTCCTCCTCCTCCTCCTCCTCCTCCTCCTCTTCCTCCTCCTCCTCCTCCTCATCCCTCCTCGTCGTCGTCCTCCTCCTCCTACTCTTCCGTATCTTCCACCTCACCCCCCTCCACCGCTCCACGTCTCCCTCCTCCTCCTCCTTTTTTCGTTGCGCACACATGGATCGGAGATCGTTGCGTTTTTTCGTGACGTGCAAAAAAAGTTCAACAACTTAGGCGAAGAAGCAAACACATTCAGCAGGTGGCGGGCGCTGCGGCCAAAGACAGGCAAGAAAAAAGGACAGCAGGAGAAGGCCAACAACAAGGCGCAGAGTTAGCGCCCGCCACCTGCACTGGAGAAGGGACGTACCTGAGGAGTACATGTTGACGCGTTCCTCCTCCTCCTCCT
>CAUYUJ010017645.1:10000-25749 GCA_963575745.1 Prorocentrum cordatum | reverse complement strand
CTCCTCCTCCTCCTCCCCCTCCTCCTGTTCCTGCTGCTCCTCCTCGGGCGGCCCACCATTCCTGCAGCCTGAGCAAAGAAAAAAGCTCTTGGGGCAATCCTGGAGCACCCCCCGAGATCACGACAATATCCTGCTGCTTCGAGCTCTGCCTGGCCCACCCCGGACCACTGCGGATCCGCCGACGCCGCTCTGGACGCCCGCCGATACAGTGGAGACCCATGCCAAGAAGCAACCTGCTTGCCTCCAGCGTGCCCTGGGTTTCTTGGGTCTCGATGGATTTTGAGATGAAGAGCGCGAGGTTCCCACGCCAAACATCCATGGACGTCCTGGGGTCTCAGGGTTTGATTTCTTGTGGAAGGCTTCTTGTGGACTGGCCTCCACTGTGTGGTCGTCTCAAACCCCGGTCCCAGGACCCTCGACCTTTACCTTCCGTACCCTCCGGGCGGCAGATGCCGCGCAGCGGCCGCCGCTAGCGCGGCCGCAGAGGCGACCGCCGTCGAGGCCGTCACGGCGGTCTCGGCGGTCAACGCGGCCGCGCCGCGGCGGCATCTGCTACGAAGGCTCGGAAGGTGGAGGTCGACGGAACTCCGACCACTTCCCTGGGGGTCGGCTGTCGTCCCAGATCCATGTTTGATGGCCCCAAGGCTCGACTGTGGGGAAGCCGACAGGTACCGACACCGTTACGCCCGGGACCTCCCCTGGGCTGCGTTCTGACCAGTGTCCAGGAGAACCCGGCGGTGACGACGAGGGCCTCCCAGGAGGCCCCCTCCCCCCCAAAACAAAGAAGTCGGGGGCGGCCAACAGGGGGGCGCCCAAGAGGGGGGGGCGCAAATCATGGCCGGCGGCGCGTGCGCGGCCCAGAGGGGGGGAAGGGGGGCAGGGACACAGGCGCCACGAACTTTGAGGACATCTCATGGCCCACGCCGTGATGTGCACCCCCCCCTCCTCCTCCACCTCCTCCTCCTCCTCCACCACCACCTCCTCCTCCTCCTCCTCCTCCTCTTCCTCCTTTCTTCCTCCTCCTCCTCCTCCTGCTCCTCCTCCTCCTCCTCCTCCTCCTCCTCTTCCTCCTCCTCCTCCTCCTCCTCCCCCTTCCTCCCCCCCCTGGTCATCACCTCCCTCCTTGGCCGCCCCCGACAGGAGGGCGCAGGCTGGCGGTACGGGGGCACCCCTGCCTCCTCTGAGACTGCACCCCCGCGGGGGCCGAGGTCGAGGGCAGGCGCCGATGCCGGGGCCGCCGAGCCGCCGAGCCGTCACCCCAGAGCCGCCGCCGCTGCCGCTGGCAAGATTCGCATCCACGCCCACTGTGTCTCGGAGCTTCGAGCTTCCCTCCCGAATTTGGACGCCCGAGATGTGTACGGAAAAAATGGGTACAATGCCCACCAGCAAATGTTGTCCCAAACCATGAGCGGCCGCTGTTGGGCAGGCGGCCTTCTGTTTCAAATAGACACAGGCAGCGGCGGCACGGACAGCGAGTCCTGTTCAAAATGAACAAGGACTGCTGTTGGGCATTGTACCCATTCTTTCCGTGCCCATGTCGGTAGTCCCGACCGAGAGCCCAGTGTCGAGCAGGGGCCCACGGTCCCCGCATGCCTTCAAGCCCAGACCGAAATTCTCTCGGGTCCCCAAACTGCTCCGATAGCCAGAACAAACTGCTCGATGAGCCAGAGGTGTTGAAAAACAAGACAGCCTCAGCCAGGCATGCTATACGAACACTGCGTGCAGACCTCAACGGGTTACCAGAACATCCGTGTGTGGCCGGTAGGAGAGCCAGGACGCTTCGCCACTGCTTGACAGCGGCGCAGTGAATATGGATAAACACAATTAGCGTGGCCCTTGGAAGCCAGCTCCCTGCATCTACTGCGCCTCTGTCCTGAGGCGCCCCTCCCCAGACAGTCCAAGTCGCAATGGACGTGGTCGCATCGACGCTCAATCGGCGCCAATCGACTCATAATCGACGCTGGTCGACGCTACTCGACGTTAAATCGGCACTATCTCATCGATTACCAAGCGCTACTCGCCGCTAGTACACCTTGACGACAGAATTGCGAGGGTAAACAAGGCCACCATGATTTGCTACCAAAACATAGTCTGGCCCCTGGAAGCCAGCTCCTCACTAGCATCCACTGCGCCTCTGTCCTTGGGCGCCCCTCCCCAGGCAGCCCAAGTCGCAGTCGGCCCAGACATCCGGCTTCTCCAATTTGTTCGATGCGGGGGCCCCGGAGGTCTGGACCACTTCCCCAGGGTCGGTTTTGCGCCCTGCGTCGTGTGCTGACCGCCCCAAGGCCCAGCGAGGGCCCCCACAGGGGCTGGAAACGGCCCAAACCCGGCAGCTCCCCTTGTTCTAAAGCGTCGAATCTCCGCGGGCCTTGCCCGCAGCGCGCGCCGCCGCAGAGCCGCCGCCGCCGCTCCCGGCCGAGGCCTCGGGCGAGTGCACGCCTCGACCCCCTGGCCATCGCGCGAACGTCCATTCCCTGTGCTTTTTTCGGTTTCGTGCGTGGCTTTTTCGCCAAATGATCCAGGATGCTCCTCGATGGTCCTCGCCGAAGGAAAAATGCACACGTCCGAGCGATGCCAAGCCCCTGGGATGGGCTCGGCGCCGCGCGGGGCGCGCGGAGGCCCGCGCGGAGGCCCGCGCGGAGGCCCGCGCGGAGGCCCGCGCGGAGGCCCGCGCGGAGGCCCGCGCTCGGCGTCGACGGGTGGCGACGTCCGAGCCCTTCAGGCCTCTGGGGACCCGCAGCGGGCCCCAGAGGCCGCAATCGAGGAACACATGCAACACATAAATATGTATGGTTACATGCATGCAAATATGTATGTATGTTTGTATGTCGGTCTGTCTGTCTGTCTGTCTCTATGTATGTATGTTTGTATGTATGTAGGTACGCATTGATGCATGGATGCATGCATACAGGCGTGTATGTGTGAAATTGTGCACGTACGTAGTCTGCGCAAATACATGCTTACATACATGTCTAGCGACCTATCGACCTACCTCCCAAGCTGCCTAGAACTAAACACATACATACATACATACATACATACATACATACATACATACATGCATGCATGCATGCATGCATGCATGCATACATACATACATACATACACACACATATACACACATGCATGCATGCATGCATGCATACATACATACATACACGCATACGTGCATACATACACATGTGCATGCATACACACATTCATGTATGTACATGTATGCATGCATGCATACGCGCTTACATGCATGCAATCATGCATATATGCATACATGCGTACATGCATATACGCATGCCTGCATACATATCGATATGCAACCATACAACCATACACGCGCATATCCATACACACATGCGTGCCCACGCACATGCGCACATACACACATGTACACGTGCATGCATGCATCCACACATTCATATAGTCATACATGCATACATGCATACATACTTACATACATACACGCATACATACATACACACATGCATATACATACACATGCATGCGTACGTGGTTGAAACCATGCGTGCATGATACTTGCATCCATGTGTGCATACACACATACATGCATACATGCAGACATTCATGCATGGGTGCATACATACATGCATGCATGGTTGCATACACACATACATACATGCATGCATGCGTACATCCATACACCCACAAATCCATACAACCGTACATCCATACGTGCGTGCATACGTACATACATGCACGCATGTAAACCTACCGCCCTACCTACAGTACACACATGCACGCATCCACAAACACACAGGGACACATACACACATAGCCACATCTATGTTTACAGGCATACAGACATACATGTATATACTCATACATTCAAACATGCATACATGCAAACATACATACATGCACACATGCATACATGCAGACATACACATCTACACTTGCGCATGAACATGCATATACACGTACGCATACATACATACATACATACATACATGTATGGGAATGTGCATGCATACGTACACAACTACATACATACACACATGCACACATAAACACACCATGAATACATGCATACATATATACATATATATATATATATACACCTGCAAACCTACACCTATGCATACACACATACATACATATATGCATGCAGATATGCATATCTGCATGTCTACATACACTCATACATACATACACCAACACACCTACATCCATACATGCATACACACTGACATGCATACGAACACGTATACATTCAAAAGTCGCCAGACTGATGACAGCACAAGCCGCCCCCGCACCCGTCCAGGACCACCGCTCCCGACCTGTTGATTCAGGGGCCCGAGCGGGGGTCGGGGGTGGTCATTTGGGAGCTTGGGGGCAACCAACGGCCCCCGCCTCCAGCCAGGGCCCCTGGATCACCAGGTCGGGCGTGGGCTCCTGGGTGGAGCATGGGGGCGGGTTGTGCTGCCCTCACCGACGGGGCCCCTGGTCCCAACCTCCCGATGGCATGTTTCGTTCACTGAGCCGCGGAGGCCCCGCGCCCGTCGCCAGGGCGTAAAGCCAACGCCCCGGGCTCGTTGTTGATGCCTCCTGGGCCCGAGAGCGGGCCCCAGGGGCCGACGTCGAGGAGCCACGACGGGTCTGTGGGAACATCGAGCTCACGTCGGCGATGCACTGCGGAGGGCTCGGCATCGCTCGGACATCCCTCTCTCGTGCACGTTTTGATTCGCGCGTCTGTTTTTCTTCGCAAGATGAACCAAGATGCTCCTCGATGGTCCTCGCCTTGTGTTGCTCCCATCGTACTTAAGGGCCGGATCCCAGAAACAATTCCGAGCACCCAAGAGTATCGAAGCAGCGTCGAGCGAGTATCGCCCCCCAGGGCCCGACGCGTGAAAGCTTTCGAATGTCCGCACTTTCCGGGTGCTCGAAATTCCTTCTGGTGATCAAGGCTAAAGTAGGTTGGAAGATCATGCCTTGTAACATGATCCACTATGTAGGTCGGGTATGTCCCCCTACAGAAGTATTTTGAACGAAAACTTAAAACAACAACAACAACAACAACAACAACAACAACACCAACAACAACAACAACAACAACAACAACAACAACAACAATCACTTTACCCGAACGCTCAGTGTTCTCACCAGTGCCAGGGTTTTCATGCGACGCCAGCCAATACCCCCACTTTGTGGGGGGGCAGTGCAAGCTCTACCAAATATCCACACGACTCTTCGCCACCACCCACACCCAGCTTCCCGCCCTATGACGTTCGGACACTTCACTTCGTGGCCTGCGGACGACCGTGGCTACTA
The DNA here is from genome assembly GCA_963575745.1 of Prorocentrum cordatum. Lineage (NCBI taxonomy): Eukaryota > Dinophyceae > Prorocentrales > Prorocentraceae > Prorocentrum > Prorocentrum cordatum. The sequence goes on along the minus strand of CAUYUJ010017645.1, from coordinate 20,466 downwards.
CACTGGCGTGGAGTACACACCCACAGAAGTTGTTAAGCCTACGTTCGTACCCACAAAGGTGAAAAGTCGTGCAGGTGTTTTTCGAGGACCTACGGTGCGATTCGTGTGATTTTATGATGCGCGGTGCTAAAATTCTTAAAAACCCAATGGTTTTTGGAGATTTCGGCGTGCGCGCGCGAAGAAAAAACGAATGTGTCCCGCATGGTATTATTTGACAGGGATGATGGCCCTGGCAGGTGCGCAACCGTTGTCGCAGAAGTTCGAAAAAGTTGCTCGCAAAAGCCCGTTTGACAGAAATGTTTAAAAAGTGTTGGTTTTCCTACGAATCCGCAAGAGCGCGCGGGATGAGATTTTGACATTTTTTTGTTGAAAAACCATTGGTTTTTTGATGTTTTTATGTTAAAATCGCTCCGAACACTAAGCTTTTGGAAGGATTTCGTCTTGCGCGCGCGAATGTCCACTTTACCTTATTTTTTGCAAGGGATTCTTGAAATTTGATTATATTAGAACAAGAAATGTCATTTTATAGTGTTTTTTGCAAGGGAAAACGGATTACAACAAAACAACCGGATCTTGATCACCTCGAATTACCTGAGGCTTCCTCACGAAAATGATGAAAACGCGGCTGCGGCCTAGGCGCGGCGGGGGGGGCGCGCACCAGGGGGCCCAACAATAATTATTCTTTAGAATTAATAATGTTCAACAACAACAATACCCAAATATAGTCCAACTATAATCGGAAAAGCGTCCCTAAATGATTGCTTGACTATTTTTCGCATCTGACTCCGGTACAAGGACATGCCCGACTTCATCCTCGCGAACGTCAAGCGATGCCGAGCGAATGGTAAAAAAGAAAACGTCCGAGGCGATGCCGAGCGGATGCCTCGACCGAGAGGTCCCCGACAGCAAGACAATAGAAACCCGCACGCTCCCGGGCGGGGCGGGCCATCGGGCCACCTCCCATCGGCGACAAGAGAGGGGCCCAGGGACACACACACACACACACACACACGCAGACACAGACACACACACGCATACGCACACACGCACACACACACACCTGCACACACCTGCACACACGCACACACACACAAACACGCACACACACGCACACACACACACACACGCACACACACACACACGCACACACACACACACACGCACACTCACACACACGCACACACACGCACACTCACACACACGCACGCACACACACTTTTGACGTCGGCGGCGAGGCGGCGAACTCCGCTCCAGCGAACAGCTAGGTAGGGGCACTAAATAGCGAATTGGCCGCCGTGCAGGGAGGGAGGGGGAGGCCGAGAGGAAGGAGGGGCGCACAGGCGCCGAAGAATGCGACGACGAGCAGCCGGCGGGCAGGGCTCTCGAGGCGGATCCAGACGTGGCCAGGAGGGCGCCCCGGGGCCATGCCTCGGCTCTCCGGCGGCCGTCTTGGACGGCCTGGACCCCCCCCCCGGACGCCCCTCGGCGAGGCGCAGCTGCTGGAGAGCATCCCGAGGCTCGAACGCCGTCGAGATTAGGGGGCCACATGCGAACCCTACCCCTACCCCCCCCCCACGATTTCTGAGGGCGAGGGTGGGGTTCACTTCGCTCGGGAGCTCCCAAGCGAAGCGAACCCCACCCTCGCCCTCAGAAATCGCGGGGGGGTAGGGGTAGGGTTCGCATGTGGCCCCCTAGAGATCCAACGACACCGCCCGAAAGCCTCGAGCCCGACGCTGACCCCGACGCTGCGCCCTGCCCCCGGGCGGCGCCCCCCGAGGGGGCCGGAAGGCCCGACGCGGGGCAGGAGGAGAGGAGCAGGAGGAGAGAAGCATGGAGAGGGAGGAGGGGGAGCAGGAGGAGAATGAGGAGGAGGAGGAGGAGGAGGAGGCGGAGGAGGAGGAGGAGGAGGAGCAGGAGCAGGAGGAGGAGGATGACAGAGAAAGAGAAGACGGGAGGAGGCGGAGGAGGAGGAGGAGGCGGAGGAGGAAATCGACGTGGAGGAGCAGGAGGGGGAGGCAAGCCCCCCCCCCAAATTCTGTCAGAGATGCCCTCCCGGAGGGACCGGCAGGCCAGCCGCGTAGCAGAGGTCGCCCGCCAGCAGGTGCAGCTGCCTGGGCCACGTCGCCGCCACGAGCACCGTCTGCCGCTCGGGGCGGATCCAGCCGTGCAGCTCCCGCACCTCGGCCAGCGTGGCCTCGCCCGGGCACGCGGGCGCTGTCGGCAGCCATTCACCCCACGACGCGCTCGCCCCTCGGGGGCGCACTTTGCTACCAGCCTCGAACTTATCCCCATCCCTAAGATGGACACGCCAAAAAGCGATGCCAATCTCAGGGACGCGCTCGTCTCTCGGGGGCGCACTGTTTACCAGCCTCGAACTTATCCCTATCCCTAAGATCGACACGCCTCAGGGATGCGCCCTCAAAACATGAGGGAACCCCTGAGATTGGCATCGCGATGAGGAGGAGGAGGAGGAAGAGGAGGAGGAGGAGGAGGAGGAGGAGGAGGAGGAGGATAAGGAGGAGGAGGAGGAGGAGGAGGAGGAGGAGGAGGAGGAGGAGGAAGGAGGAGGAGGAGGAGGAGGAGGAGGAAGAGGAGGAGCAGGAGGAGGATGCCCAGCTCAAGGATAAGGATCTGTTCCAGGCTGGTGAACCTCCCGCTTCCGCCGCCTGCCAGCCGAGAGCTCCCGCCGGCAGCAGGCGGGCCCGGTTTGCTGCCGCCGGCCTTCCGCCGCGGGAGGGGACGCCAACGCCGTCGATCCTCAAAGGCAGGGATCCTTTTTTGGAGCGCTCCATTGGAGGCCTGGAAATTGGCACCAACACCAACACAGGGGGTTGCCTCCACACGGGGACAGATGATCCTAGATTTTCGGTGTTGGTGGTAATAGTTCGGGCACCTTGGAAGCCAGAATATTACCACCATCACCGAGATCGGGATCTTCTTCCCTCGGTGGAGGCACACCGCCGAAATTGGTGTTGGTGTCAATCTCTAGGCCTGCGACTCCATGCATGTCTGACCTAACTTGGCGGCGCGCACAAGGGAATGGGGGGAGGGGGGGGGCTTCTTGGAAGCAGGCTGCTTCTTAGAAGGCGCCGGCCTTCCATCTATAGATAAGGCCCGCGCCTTCTGAGAAGCAGGGGTGCTTCTAAGAAGCCCCCCCCCCTCCCCCCACCCCCTTCTGCGCGCGGCGGACTAACGTTGCATCGAATGGAAACCATCAAGACTGCATAGGCATGTAGCAGTTGCAGGTGGACGACGCCGAGACAATTTTTCAGCTCGATCCGTGGATGCCTGAATGCGATGATGCCATGCCATTGAGATATACACGCATCATGTGATGGTGCCTTCGCGCATGGATCCCATAACGCCCTGGTGCCGCACGAGGGGTTCCAGGCCAGGTTCCGCCTGCCTCCTCCCGTCCAGGGGTCCCCGACACCCGATGCCATGATGTTTCAATACGAGGGGGACAACAACAACACATAAACATGATTACATAAGATCTCTGAGGACCGCGCGGATTGGCCGGATCGGCGCTGGACGCCCGTTCCTGGCGCGCGGAGCTCGCCAGAAGTGGCGCCCGAGGCGCCGCTAGGGGGGTTGAGTGCCCATACGGGGAATCCGGTCGGAAATGCCAAAAATTTATGCTCGTGCCGCTGCTTCTTCTTCTTCGGGGCTCCCGCTGAAGGCCCAGGGCCAATGCAAGAACTCCGCGCGGACGTTTGAGAGAAAGTATGCCTATGCAGCTTTGGGGGGGTCCCGAGCCCAGGCATAGGCTGCCCTGTCCAGCGCGATCCCGAAGGGGAAGAGCGGGAGCTGGCACCGCAGCACGAGGGCAGGCTGGGCAAGCGGGCAAGCTGAGGCCGCTGTAGGCTGCGTCAAGCGCCGCGCACACCAGTGGAAGTGGAGCGCAGACGGGCTGTCCTGCGATGAGCATTCTCGCGGGCGTCCAAGATGGGGGCGTCCATCAGAGGGGGTGGGGCGCAAATCATGGCGCGCGTCGTGGGCGCGGCCCAGGGGGAGGGGCTGGCAACGTTTTGAAATGCGAAGGTGCGCCATGAGACCTGGGGGGCTATCATGGCCACGGCCATGAGATCCCCCGCCTAGTCATCACCCCCCTGCTGGCCGCTCCCGACAGTTTGCGGCGACAGGCATCGCGCAGGCATCTTGTGCTCTGGGCGACAACTCCTAAGAGGTCCTCGCGAGAACGACTGAGGGCCGTCCCGAGCCCCGCACGTCGTGGAGGACATGAGAGGAGGTGCTGGATGGGAAAGGGAGCGCGATCCCAGATAGCACCATCATCCTCGCGCGCGACTGCTGGCCTGGACACCCGAGGTGACGAGCAGACTGAGGCAGAGGCCGCGCTGTTGACCTGGCGCCGGGCCCTGCATTGGGCCCCCGCTCGAGCGATGCTGCATATGCTGGCCACAGACATATCGAATCCCTCGCATGGGCAGCTTACCCGTCGTTCATTTCTAACCGTGCTCATTTCTAATTGTGCTCATTTCTAATTCTTCCTGGCCCCCCAGTGGCCAGGAAGCGGCCCAGGACAGAAGAATTAGAAATGAAAGGATCTTGGCCACGAAAAAATCGAATAACTTCCGAACCATGAGAAAGGAACAATGCGTACCCAAACTTCACTCATGATATGGTGCCCTCCGATGACGGGGTCTGGGGGGCAGTCCCAAGTCGTGGACGGATCGTCGGCTGCAGGGCGACGCCGGAGGCCTCCGGAGCTCTTCATTCCCCGACCTCCTGTGTGTTGGGTCCTCGCTTTGGATCCGCAGCGCCGCGCGTCACCTCCCTCCCACCTCCCCTTCTCCTCCTCCTTCTCCTCCTCCTCCTCCTCCTCCTCCTCCTCCTCTTCCTGCCCTGGCTCATTTCGGCACACCCCTCACACGTTTCCGACCCCCCAGGGAGATGCACCCATGCCCCGAGTGGGTACGTCCGCATGGCGTCCCCGCGCTCTTTTCGGCACACCCCTGACAAGTTTCCTGCCCCCCAAGGAGCTCCATCCATGGCCCCAATGGGTGCGTAGGCATGGCGTCCCCGTTCCTATTCAGGCACACCCCTCACACGTTTCTGGTCCCCGAGGTAGCTCCACCCATGGCCCCTGTGGGTGCGTCCGCATGACGTCCCTGCGCCCAATTCGGCACACCCCTCACACGTGTCCTGCCCCCCCCAGGGAGCGCCACCCATGGCCCCAATGGGTAATTATGTCCGCATGGCGTCGTCAGCGTCCGCGCGTGAATGCCGCACGTCACGTTTGGTTGGGGCGTCTTTGGCGAAGCCTTCATGGGCACCGCAGGCCCCTCGACGTATTCGTGTGCATTGAGCGGTCCCTCTTTCTCAGCCGCCTCTATTTGAGAATCGGCTGGGTTCTTCGCCAGGCCACTTTCACGTATCTGCTGACTTTTCCTCAGAGTGCAGGAGCCTCTGGATGCCCCAGAATGCCCAGGCGAGAAGGGCTGAGAGCGCCGAAGGCCTGACTACACTGGAAAACTGCGAAACCTCACAGAACAGATGCTGAACGGGCGGAGATCCGATCTTACCGGGGCACGGGGCACGTTTCGCACTTCAGCGCAGAATGAGCTAAAAAACGCAGTGCGCTTTCAGTGCATTCTTCGCTGCGGGCAGCGCAAGCGTTTACGCGCACCACAGCATTCGCAACCGGCAACATGCCTGGTGCCACGGGCAGTCCAAGGAAGCACGCTGTACTCGATCCGTGCACCCACCGGCAAGCAACGCCCGCGGCGACACCAACGAAGGCACCGGCACTCGAGGCGCACGGGGCCCCTCCTCGCCCCCCCTCCACCGCCATCCCGAACCCCCCTCCACAATTACACCATCTGAGTACGACTCTCCTCCCTCCCCTGAGGACGTCTGGGAGATGTCCGACCCCCCTGCGCGTACTCTGTTTTGCACACAGGAATCCGGGGAGTTGGGTTTTCGCTTGGGGTATGCTTCTCGGAATGCTGCTCCCGCGGAAGCGCTGGCCCCAATTCTGCGCCTGTGGTTGTTCCACGTCGTGCTCCCGCTGCAGCGCGGGCGTTGTCGGCTCTTCCAACTGAGCCCCAACATGTAGAAAATTGTCCCTCGAAAAATAACCATCGGAAGCGACTACACATTCAATGTCGATTCGTTGATTTGTTGGGCCACTTTGGGGCGTTGTCGTTTTCACGAAGTATCAAGCGGGAACCCCGTTTCTGCTTCGAGAAAGCGATGTTGACAGCAGAGCCAGCGGGTGCTCTCCATCAGCCCCGCCTTGTGTGGAGCTGTTCGGCGAGCCCAAGGAGCTATAAATGGAGCCACGACTCGAGACCCACCTGGACCTCTCGATGACACTTACCCTCCAAGGAACCTGGCGCCATGCCATGACGTGCTGCGCGGTGTTGTGTTCTGCGCCGCTGTGCGATGCCATGCTTTGCGTTACAATGCTTTATGAAGCAATGCTTCACTGCACAATGCCACGCCATGCTATGGCATGCTGAGCTCTGCTGTGCTCTATGCCATGCCGTGCTCTATCATGCGTCGCGCACCCTCTCGCGATCATTGCCCTGCTCGACATCCGACCGTGCGGATAGAGAGGATACCTGCGCCATGGTGAGGAATGGGAGGGAGAGGCAGGACGTCAGATATGACACAAACGCACCTCGCTTGCCCATCCCCCCTCCGCCCTCCCCGACCCTCCCTCAACCTCCTCCTCATCCTTCCTCGTCCTCCTCCTTCTCCTCCTCGCCCTCCTCCTCCCTCAACCTCCTCCTCCTCCTCCTCGTCCCTCAACCTCCTCCTCCTCCTCCTCCTCCTCCTCCTCCTCCTCCTCCTCCTCCTCCTCCTCCTCCTCCTCCTCCTCCCTCCTCCTCCTCCCTCCTCTCCTCCTCCTCCTCCCTCCTCTCCTCCTCTCCTCCTCCTCCTCCTCCTCCTCCTCCTCCTCCTCCTCCCTCCTCCTCCTCCTCCTCTCCTCCTCCTCTCCTCTCCTCCTCCTCCTCCTCCTCCTCCTCCTCCTCCTCCTCCTCACCCTCGCCAATAGATGTCCCCCTCCCCATTGCCCCTCCCTTCCTCCCACCATGTCTGCAGGCTCGGACTCGGCGCGCACGCACGGCTCCGCACGGCTCCGCGCGCACCGGCGCGCGCAGGCGCGCCCCATAAGAAGCCCCCGCCGAGCACCCAAGGAGGCTGCATCTCCTGGGATCCAGAGAACTCCTCATTCAGGGGAACACGAAGTGGCATAAACATAAAAACTCGGAGGTCCGCGCGGATTTCTCGGATCGGCGCTGGGGCCCCCTGGCGGCGCCTCCGGCGCCACCCCTGGCGCGCTCCGCGCGCCAGGGAGGGGGGTCCAGCGCCGATCCGAGAAATCCGCGCGGACCTCAGAGTTTTTATGTTTATGTCACTTTTTGTTCCCCTATCATTTGATTTCGGAGATTCAGAAGTGTCTGACGCAGTTGGGACCCGTCCCTATCGCCTGCGGTGCATCTCTCAAGGAGCCAGAAAGCGCTTTACATCAGCCATGCTTGCTTGGGGCGGGACACCCAACGGTCAAGTGGCCAAGCGTGACCACAGGAACTCTCGTCCTGCTCGAGGCGCATCCAAGTCGTAGGGTCGTAGGGTTAGGTCGGGCATGTGCCCCCACATTGTGAATTTGGGCGAGAAAAGCAAAACAAAGTCCAACATAAATTCAACAACTGTCAACAGTAATAGAGAAATCGCCCCCGGACTATATTTGTATTTCTATTATTGGATATTCCTCCTGTAGAGGGACGTTTTCACTGAATCGCAGGATCTTCAGGCAATGCAGAGGGAACGGTCAGGGAGGCCGGGAAGGCCCGAGGCGGCACCCGGAGGCCCCCCTTGACGGCCAGCGGAGGCCCAAGGTGTCCCCGAGGGGTCTGGAGACGGCCCAGGAGTGCCCAGAGGGGCCCCCGAGCAAGACAAGCCAGCACGACCCAAAGACAAGCCCAATACACGGCTCACGACGGCCACGCGAGAGCCCCAAGAAGGACCTACATTGGCGAGCGCGTTCCACTACTCGCAAAGTAATTACTCGCAAATGGCCTGGATCGGCCATGGGAGATATCCGACACAGTACATTGATGCAGACGTATGTGTTTCGAAAGTTTGCGAGTAGGCACTTTGCGAGTAGTGGAACGCGCTCGGTGACAGAACGCGCTCGGTGACAGAAGATGAGAAGGAAAGGGGGCTGGAAGATGGGCAGGCCGGACAAAAACGGCGCAAGGAGGTGGAGGGCGACGAGGAGGTCAAGAAAAGACGCCCCGACGCAGCGTGGAATAGCGCTTCACATGTCGCGGCTCTCGCTCGCCGACAACGGCATCAAGGAAACACATCAGCACCAACTGATATTTGCCGGCGTGGACCCCAAATAGTGCGGCTCTAGCAACATGTGTATATGTTGTGCCATCTGTGTTGTGCAATATGTGTGGTGCCATCTATGCTGTGCAATATGAATAGTTTGTGGAATATGCGTGGTGCAATCAATGTTGTGCAATATACGTGGCGTATCCTATGTTTTGCAGCGTATGAACCGCAATATATGTTATGAGCGATCAAGAAGCGCGCCGCAAGAACGACAACAACAATCGTGCAACCTATGTGCTACAATCTAGTGATGTGGGGTGATCTGCGTGGTGAAATCTATGCGGCGCACTTTAGGTGATGCAAACTATGCAGTCAACCTAGGTTGTGCAATGTATGTTGTGCAATCTATGTGGTTGTGCAAAATAGTTTGCGCAATGTATGTGGTGCAATCTATGTTGTGCAGTCTATATGGAGGGTACCAGCATGTTATGTGCGATCTATGTTGTGCAATGCTTGTGGTGCAACCTATGTTGCGAGCGATCAAAAAGCGCAAAGAGTTTCCACTTCCCCGCAACCTATGTGGTGCAATCCAACTGCAGCGACGGGCAGCGACGGCGACCACATAGCCGCCAGACCAGCCAACCGGCCCAGGCGACGGGCGGCGACGGGGCGGCGACGGCGACCACGTAGCCGCCAGAATGGCCACACGGACCAGACGACGGGCGGCGACGAGGAGGCGACGGGGCGGCGACGGCGATCACTTAGCCGCCTGACCAGCCACACGGCCCAGGTCGTTAGAGCAGAAGTAAGAAGCCCTAGGCGCAGGAACTGTTTGCGGAATTCCCGGAATACTTGTCGCCACGACATTTCTTCTCGACGCGCACACGTGGACGAAGCCGACGTCACTGCAAACCCTGCGCCCCACGCCCCAAGTAGACGAGGCTCGCGCCGTGGCAAATCCTGCGCCCAGGGCGGAGTTTGCCCTGGTGGCCGCGGCGCCCTCCCATAGGCGTAAGGCCGCGCGTAGGATAAACCAGCGCGTCGCCTTCCGGATGCGTTTGTCTCTTGCGTGGTCAAGGCCCTCCCACCTCGACCCCCAGGCAACCGACGACCCGAAATCTTCAGTGCGCGGCTGCGGGGTGGTCCAGGGCCCTTCCCCGTGGGGCAATCACTTATGCAAAACACAGAACACCAAACCTGCTTCTCCAACACGTGATATGGTCGGGTGCGGGTACATCGAAGGCCTCTGAGATCTGGCGGCTCTGGAGGACGCCTCGGGCGCCGCAACGCTCCGAGAACGCCCTGGGACGGAGTCATCCTCGTCCTGGCCCCGCCCGGCCTGGCCTGCAGGCGGGCGCGTGCCACGAGACGGGCCTCCCCGGGGGCCCCCGCGGTGGCCCAGCGCACGACGGGGCCCGGGAGCCCACAGGCCGAGAGGTCGAGGGGGGAGCGCCCGGGAGTGGCAGAAGCCGCGCCGTTGGAGCTCTGAGGAAGCATCGGGCTCGTTGGGCGGTGCTCAGATCAGCTGCGGCAGGCTCGCGTCGCGATGGCGCCGACGTGGCTCTCGGACACCGCGCGGAGCGCTCGAACCTTGAACGATCGGCGGCTGTTCGATCGCCAGATCGTTCTGTGGTGGGCGATTCTTGGCCACTGGCGGCGTTCAACCTGGAACGCCCGCGGCGGGGTCGTCGTCGCGTCAACGCGGTGCGAACCTGCCGTCCACTTTTTCCTTCGTCGGCGAGGCAGAGTTGGCTGCACCAGCGAAAGAGCTAGAGACGGGGGCACCGGAAAGCGAATTGGCCAGCATGCGCGAACCTGCTGTACAAGTAAGAGGGACCCTAGGCAAGAGCAACCCTTGCTGCGCGACTTTTGGGGCGGCGGGGAGGCCGAACCGGGGCGCGCAAGCCGCTGCTATCGCACCGCATTCGGCCATCTGGGGGCCCCACTGCGCCCGCACCAAAAGTCACTCCACCGAAAGGTCAGGCTTACGCATCGCCGATGAACGGGGGGGGGTGATACATGGGGGCGAGGCGAAGAAACGTGCACCGGTCGCGCCCCTGTTTGGGCCCCGGGGGGGCCCCTTTGGCGCCACTGTATGGCAGAAGCGGTGTACCTATCTTCACCCCCGCGTCCCCAGATCCCCGACGCAATGAGTT
>CAUYUJ010017645.1:0-5000 GCA_963575745.1 Prorocentrum cordatum | reverse complement strand
CGGGGGAAGAACGGTATAACATAAACTTTTTCGCTGTCGGGGGCGCCTGTCCCTGGGCGGCTGGAAAGTTCATACCCTTACGGTGGCACCGTAGGGGTATACATTTTCCAGCCGCCCAGGGGCAGGCGCCCCCGACGGCGAAAAAGTTTATGCTTTACCGTTCTTCGCTCGCTGACTCAAGGGCAGATGACAACCAACCCGTATCCAGTCGGACTCGTTTGGACAGGACACGCGAAAGGACACAAGACCCTTCCGAGGTCCACATCGCCACAGGCACTTAGGAAGCGTGGGTCGCGAGACACAGGACACGAGGGTACCCTTGATTTGGCAGGGTCGACCTACTCATCTGGGCCGACTGTGGTTTGGATGCGCGATAAGGATGCGAAAGGGCCTTGGAGGGTCGTGGCAGCGTTTTTCAAGCGATGCTGGTCAGCGAAAAGTCGCTCAGGATGGGACGAAGGGGCCAAGGAGCAGGAGGAGGAGGAGGATGAGGAGGAGGAGCAGGAGGAGGAGGAAGAGCAGGAGGGGGAGGATGAGGAGGAGGAGGAGGAGGAGGAGGAGGAGGAGAAGGAGGAGGAGGAGGAGCAGGAGGGGGAGGGGCAGCCTTGGAAAGGTTGCGCGTCCCTACGATGCGGGTGACTGCACTCTCACGGTGGGAGGCTCGCATGATACAGTAGGGGCCCGACCACGAGCGACCTTCCACGAGAAACCCTACCCTGAGACCCCAAGGCATCCATTGACTTGTAGTGTGGGAGCGTCGCGCTTTCCATCGCGAAACCATCGGAACCCAAGAGACCCAGGGCACCCTGGAGGCAAGCAGGGTGTTGCCTGGTATGGGCCCCCACTGTACTGCCCCAAACCATATCTGAAAGATAATCGTAATCGTCGCGCTGTTGCCTGCGCAAGCTCTCCTGCTGTCTCCGCATCGCGGCTTCTCCTCTTCGCCCTGACGGAGGCCTCCCTCACGCCCCCCGCTCTACCTTCTCCGCGTCCTCCCGCATGTTCCCCCCCCGCTCAGCCTCCTGCCCCGTCCTGCAAGGGCGCGCGCCTTGGTTTTCCCTGGCGCCGTCGCCGCCTCGGCCGGCAGTGGGATTCCGCTGGCCGCCTCGGGCTACTAGCATTAGGTCGGGCATGTCCCCCTGCAGGCGGATTTTGGCAGATCTTTCTTTTATGTGTATATATATATATACACATACATATAATGTTTATATATATATATATATATATATTCACAAAAAAAAAAAACGTAGTCGAAACATACCTGAAACATCGCCCCCTGACTTTTTCTTTTCTATTGTTGAACATTCCCCCTGTAGAGCGACACGCCCGACTCAAGGCTACCAACACGACGTGCAGGCCTCCAAAGGGCGGGGACTCCCGCCCGAGACCCTCCCTCGCTTCCCCCTTCACAGCCCCGGCTCACGCTCGAGATCTCCTCAACATTCAATCAAGGGTCCAGGGACACACACACACACACATCAATCTGCACAAATCCACGGTTTCCCCACATTTTCCTATATTATCTGGGTTCCCGTCTTCCCCCCCACTTCCTATAGTTTCCTATATTTTCGGGGGAATCGCCAATAAACTGTGTCTGTGTGTTTTTGATCCCTCCTGAGTTCAAGCCTCAGGAACCCAACTGTTCCGACAATTACAAGTTTTCCGAAGGCCGCTTCGGATCACGGACATGACATGCGGGCCCCACAGGGAGGGGGCTCCCGCTCGAAAGTTCGTCGCGTTCGACTCACTGACCAGGCTCACGCTTCAAATTTCCTCAATATTCAAACATTGGGGGCCCAGAAGCGACGCTGGTTACAAGTTTTCCCATGAACTAGAGCACGCACCCCATTGGGATGGGGCTCCCGCTCGAAACCTCCTTCCGTTTCATCCACAGACGATGCTCCAACTCAAGATTTCAAAACAAAAAAATCTGTCTTCAGCAGCCCAACCGAGACGACAATTGCATGTTTTCCGATGGTCGCTCCGGGTGAATCACATGACGTGCGGGCCCCATAGGTAGGAGGCTCCCGCTCGAGACTTCCTCGCGTTTCGTTCACAGACAAGGCTCCCACTCGAGACTTCCTAAATCTGAATGCGTGGTGGTGACGATGATGACCATGCTTTGATGGTGACCAAATCATGGTTGATGCTCATGATTGCATATTGTTAGTGACGATGATGATGGTGATGCGATAGCAGTGCCATGATGATAACAATGGTGATGGTGATAGCGGTGGTAGTGCCATGATGATAGCGATATGGAAACAGATGCGGAGGACGCGTCAGATACCCAGGGAGAACGAAAACCCTCCCCAGGATGCGGGGAACATCACAACAGAAACAACAGCTTGGGAGGTCCGCGCAGAGTCCTTGGATCGGCGCTGGACCCCCCTGACGCCAAATGGTTTCCTACCCCCCTCCTCAGGCCTCCGACGTCCTGGTGGTTTGACGCGGGTCACCCGGATCGTCGTCGTCGGCGTCGTGATCGTCGTCGTCGTCGTCGTCGGCGTCGCCGTCGTCGTCGTCGTCGTCGTCGTCGTCCGTCGTCCGTCGTCGTCGGCGTCGGTGTCGGCGTCGTCGTCGTCGTCGTCGTCGGCGTCGTCGTCGTCGTCGACGTCGGCGTCGTCGAGCGTCGTCGTCGTCGTCCGTCGACAGTCTTCGTCGTCGGCGTCTTCGTCGTCGACCGTCGTCCGTCGTCGTCCATCGTCGTCGTTATCGTCGTCGTCGGCGGCGTCGGCGTCGTCGATGTCGTCGTCGTCGTCCGTCGTCCGTCGTCTGTCGTCGTCGACGGCGTCGGCGTCCGTCGTCGTGGTCGTCGTCGTCGTTTTCGTCATCGTCGTCGTCGTCGGCGGCGGCGTCGTCGTCGTCGTCGATGTCGTCGCCGTCTTCGTCGTCGTCGTGGTCGTCCGTCATCCGTTGTCCGTCGCCCGTGGCCGTCGTCGGCGTCGGCGTCGACGTCGGCGTCGGCGTCGGCGTCCGCGTCGTCGTCGTCGTCCGCGTCGTCATCGTCGTCGTCGGTTGTCTGTCGTTGTCGGCGTCAGTGTCGGCGTCCGTCGTCGTCCGTCGTCGTCGTGGTCGTCGTCGTCCATCGTCGTCGTAGTCGTCCGTCGTCCGTCATCCGTCGTCCGTCGTCCGTCGTCCGTCGTCGTCGTCGTCGTCGTCGTCGTCGGCGTCGGCGTCGGCGTCGGCGTCGGCGTCGTCGTCCGTCGTCGTCGTAGTCGTCGTCGCCGTCGTCGTCGTCTTCGTCGTCGTCGTCCGTCGTCATCGCCATCGTCGTCGTCGTCGTCGGCGTCGGTGTCGGCGTCCGTCGTCGTTGTCGTCGTCGCCGTCGTCGTCGTCGTCGTCGTCGTCCGTCGTCGTCCGTCGTCGTCGTCGTAGTCGTCGTCAGCGTCTTCGTCGTCGTCGTCGTCCTCGTCGTCGTCGGCGGCGGCGGCGTCGTCGTCGTCGTCCGTCGTCCGTCGTCCGTCTTCCGTGGCCGTCGTCGTCGTCGTCGTCGTCGACGTCGGCGTCGGCGTCGTCGCCAGCGTCGGCGTCGGCGTCGTCGTCCGTCGTCGTCGTCGTCGTCCGTCGTACGTCGTCGTCGTCGGCGTCGGCGTCGGCGTCGGCGTGGTCGCTGGGCTGGTCGGGCTATCAGGTCCCTTTTGGCGATCAATGGGCGGTTCGGGGTCGATGCGTCCCCCTCTGAGCCTACCCTCCCGTAACGTTGCCCCAAACCAGGAATGAACAATGGATCCCTGAACCTTTCTGACCAGCCGTTGCGAAACAGCCTCACCGCAACCCTCGAGTCTCGAACCCCTGAGTCAACTTCCCTAACGTTCCCCCTTGGTCTTCAAATCATGACTTGGCTCTGTGGCGACCGTCCGGGAGGATCCGGGCACCCCCAAAAACGCTCTCGGCGAGGCGCAGCAGCTGCTGCAGAGCACCCCCAAGCTGGACCACCGCCGAGTACCGACGAGATAATCCGAAGACCGCTCACCTCAAATCCGAAACCTCGAACCTATACACTTCCATCCCCTTCCTTCCCCCCCCCCTGGCCTTGGACGCCACGTCGTGCGCCCGCTTCTCAGAGGAGGAGGAGGACGAGGCGGAGGAGGAGGCGGAGGAGGAGAAGGAGGACGAGGAGGAGAAGGAGGAGGGGGAGGAGGAGGAGGGGGAGGAGGAGGAGGAGGAGGAGGAGGAGGAGGAGGAGGAGGGGGAGGAAGAGGAGGAGGACTCCACCGAGAACCCAGCGGTGAGGTGCCCACCCCTGGGCGGCAGTGCGCCCGAGCGGCACCCGGCACGGTGCGGCGCGCGGGCGTGCCGCCGCCCAAAGGGGTCGGTCCCGCCTCAGTGGGCTCTCGGTGGCGGTGGTCCGCCTGTCTCCTCGGATCGCAGAGCAACTTTGAAGGGGCCCCAGGACACCCGAAGAAATACACACAAATAAAAATACTCCCCATAGTTGCCCTTATTTTCTGGGTTTCTGCTTTCCCCCCACTTCCCATATTTTCCATATGTTCTGGGGAACCGAGGATTAATTGTGTCTGTGTGTTTCCTCTCCTGAAGCTGAGCACCTCACCCTCGTGCGCTGTATCTCACCGCGGCGAAGCTGCTCCACAGCGTGAGGCGGAGGAAAGCAACCTTCGGCGACACGGGAGAGTGACCCTCTGCGAGGATGACCTTTGGTGCACGGCTTAAGAGAGGGACGCGGGGTGGCCAAACCTGGGCGCGCAAGCCGCTGCCCCCGCTCGCACTCAGCCATCTGGGGGGCCATGCGTGCCCGCACTCTTGGTCACGTCAGCGAAAGGTCACTCTCACGTCTAGTCGAAAGATGGCCGCCGAGCCGCGATGTCGACGAACCCCGGCCTTGGACGCCATGTCGTGCACCCTCTTCGGCGTGCCCACCACGACGTGGGCGCCCGACGGGCCCAACTGCCTCAACTTCTCGCTCCTCGCCGCCAGGGGCGCTGCGGGAGCCACCCCGAGGGGCCTTCCGACCCTGCAAGACCAAGGCAGCCCAACTC
>CAUYUJ010017644.1:183947-229463 GCA_963575745.1 Prorocentrum cordatum | reverse complement strand
AGTAGTAGCAGTTAGTAGTTAGTAGTAGGAGTAGTAGTAGGAGTATTAGTAGTAGGAGTAGTAGTAGTAGTAGTAGGAGCAGTAGTAGTAGTAGTAGTAGTAGTAGTAGTAGTAGTAGTAGTAGTAGTAGTAGTAGTAGTAGTAGTAGTAGTAGCGCCAGAACCGCCGACGCCACGCCGTAAGTGAAGCAGCAGCAGAAGCAGGCAGCAAGTCGCCGAGACAGCAGCAACAGCAAGCAGGCACGGAGATGAGGGCGGGGCACTGGGGAGTTCTTTACATCTACATATATATATATATACACCTACATCTACACCGACACCTACATATACATCTAGCCCTACATCTACATCTATACCTACAGCTACATCTACGTCTACACCTGCATCTACACCTACATCAACAGCGATATTCACATCTACATTTACATATACACCTACATCTACATTTACATATACGTCTACACCTACATCCACATCTGCACCTACGCTTACACCTACCTCTACATCTACATATGCAATTTCGCATTGGTGTTGTTTTTGCTTTGCATTGCCTTCGCTTTTGCTATTGCCTTTGTTTTTGCCTTTGCCTTTGCTTTTGCTTTTGTTGTTGCTTTTGTTTTGCGTGTGTTCTTGCTTGTGCTGGGTTCTGTTTTTGCTTTGCCTGCGCACAGACACGCGCGCACACGCGCATGTTTTTGCACTCGCTCACCGGGCGTGCTTGAGCACGCTCCGCATCCGGCCTACACCGCACGACTTGGCATTGAGCAAGAATGTGCAACACTTGCTGCACCGAATGTTCCTACGAAGCTGCACAACAGCAACAACTCCCAGATCGGTGCAACAAGCTGCTCAGCAATGTTTCGGCTGGCATCATCGGCGCTGGAATATACGGTTTCACCAGAGCAGTGCGACCACAACCTCCCCGCTGTCGTGGAGTCGCCCGAGCCACTCTTGGCGCGCAGGGACTGTGTCGAATAACCAGTAGTGCACACATCGCCGCGACTGGTTCCCATCCCGCAACTCGCAAATCTTGTAGCAGAAACGCTGCAAGTTAACAGTCGGCCGTCGCATTTGAGCAGGGATGTGCTCGCAGCCTATTTGCAGGAGGCGGTCGCCGAACTCGCTTCGATGCTGAATGCAAGCGAACACCTCATTCGCTCTGCAGCTCTGGTAGTAGCACTGATCCCAAGCGTTCCTCCGCATATCAACAGCGTTATCTGGCACGATGCGATCCCCGTTAAAGGGCAAGGCGTTGATGACTTTGCCTCCACCCTAGGCTGTCGACCAGGACGTTCGCACCAAGAGTTCCGCGTGGTCACCCCACTGAACCGGGAGTAGTTTCATAATCGTGAGCAAGTAGATGGGTCGTTGGAACGCGGTGATCTGGTATTTCGTGCACAAGTGCTGCAGCGTTCTGCATGGTCCGATTCACGGCCGCGATGGAACTGAACGTCTCTGCAGGTTGTTCAACACTGCTTAGAACATTGTTCTCTGCAAGATGCTCAACACTGCTTGCTGGGTCTCGTGCCTCGCCACTCGAGGTCCGTAAGAATGCCCGCATGACGCAATGCACTGCTGCACGCTCTTGCGTGGCTCTGCGAGTCACGGAATTGAGGCTGAACGGCAACGAGGATGAAAGGCAGTGCGACGCGGCGCTGAACAAATACATGCACACACACACACGCACACACACACACACATGCAGCATTCCACATGGGTGTTATGTATATGTATATGTATACACACACATCAATATACAGAAAAACATTTCGGACATGCGATAGTACGTCGGGTTGCATGTATCCTGGCCAGTGATATGTGCGAAACCTTCGTGAATCATAAAGGCTCACACTGCCCTACTAAAGGCTCAATCTGGCCCACAGACGGACAACATGCATGGAACAGACGTGCGCACACACACGTAAAAATACATATACATATATAATTAGTTATATTTATTCATATAGCAGCAGCAATAGTGGATGCTGTGCAGCACTGTGCTATGCTGTGCTGTGCTATGATATGTGATGCTATGCTATGATCTACTCTGCTATGCTATGCTGCGCAATGCTATGCTGGGCTAGGCTAGGCTATGACATGCTATGCTGCGCTGTGTTATGCTGCGCTATGCTATGCTACGCTATGCTATGTTATGCTATGATTTTGCTTTGCCTTCGCTTTTGCCTTCACGTTTGCCTTTGTTGTTGTTTTTGCTTGGCACCCAGGGAGCGCAACTGGGGGAACCGCGCGTTTGCTTTTACCTTTGCTGTTGCTTTCGCTTGGCTCCCAGGGGACTGGGGGAACCGCCCGGGGCGGTTTGCACTGCCCGGCCCCTTCAAGCCAAGCGAATACGAACCCTTCTAGGCAAAGCCTCGGTAGGGAACAGTGCTCTTAGAACGTAAGCCCGATGTGCTGAAACAAGACAGTCTCAGCAAGAAATGTTCTAAGAAGATTTCGTGCATACCACCAGAAGTTCTTAGAACATTCTTTGGTGGGCTTATGGGAAAGCCAAGACGCCTCGCCACTGCCCGAGGAGCCCCTCACGCCCCGGGGGAGGCCCCGGGGTGCCCTCCATCCGCTGCGCCTCGTCGATGGCCCTGCGGAGAGCCTGGGGCCGTCCCAGAAGGCCGCCCGATGCCCGAGCTGCGCCCCGAAGGGCGAAGGCCCGGCCGCCCAGGGGAAGGGGGAGGGGGTCGGCGGCGCGCGGCCTCTTCAACATATTCGTCGGCGGCGAGGCGGCGAACTCCGCTCCAGCGAGAAGCTAGGAAAGCGGCGCCAACTAATTAGCGAATTGGCCGGCGGGAAAAGAGGGGGGGGACGGCCGAGAGGAAGGAGGGACGCTCAGACGCCGAAGAGTTCGACGATGAGCAGCCGGGCGGGCAGCAGCAGCCAGGCGCGCAGGGCCAGATAACGGTGGGCGGCCGTGGCGAAGCAGCCTCTTCAACATGCTCTTCGCGAAAATGGCGTTGCCTACGAGATCCGTCGCAGACAAGGGCAGGATCAACCAGCATCGGACCGGGAGATCGCATCGGATCGGACTGTGCGTCACCCTGATGGGTGTGGCGATGGAGATGCCGTGCTCTCCTCCTCTCGCTTGCAAGAGCACGCGACTCCTCATGGCGCGAATTGCGAGTGTGGCGGGTCGGTGCGTCCGAACGAGGTGCGGCCCCAGCAGCAGCAGCAGCAGCAGCAGCACCAGCAGCAGCATGCATCGTGCACGATGCGGTGATCTCTGAGTTTGCGGAGAGCTGAGGAATGGCAGCGGCCAGCTTGCAGGCCATGGCGACTGAAGCCAAATCCTCGGATGAGCCGTGCTTGAGCCTTCCTGTTGCCGTGTGCGACGCTGGTCCCCCCAACACTCAGGAATCACGCTCTCGCTCGAGATGTCCCCACGATTTACCTGGGAATCGCGCTATCGCTCGAAACGTCATCGCGATTCATGTTGGATTGATCGGCGGCGAGCGAGGGGGGAAACGAGAGGGAGAAGGCCTCCTCAGAAGATTCGGTAGTCCCCCGGCCTCCTGACAAATCTTCTAAGCCTTCTCCGAAGACACGCAGGGGCTTTTGAGAGGTCCCGCCGCCTTCCGAGAAGGCCTTCTCCTTCTCACTTCCCCCCCCTCGCTCGCCGCCGAAGCGACGCTTCAGCGACCCGCCCGCTCGACCCCGGCCGTCTGGGCCCGCCCGCCCGAGCTGCCCGTGGGGGTCCGCCCGCCCGCTCCGAACCCCCCCCTCCTGCAAATCTCTCTCTCTCTCTCTCGTGCTCGAACCTTCTGAAGGGGCCCTGGGACACACAAGTAAATAGACACAAATAACAGGATTCCCCACATTTTCAGGTATTTTCTTGGTTTTTGTCTTCCCCCCCACTTCCCATATTTCCCATATTTTCCGGGGAATCGACGATTCATTGTGTCTGTGTGTTGTTTTCCCTCCTGACCTTCTCCCTCCCCCATGGCGTCTCTTCCTCCCCCTGCTTCGTGGGGCTGCGCCCACTGCGCGTGAGCGACGGTCAAAAGCGGGTATTGCGCGAGGTGGCATCGCGACCTTGCGCGGAGGCTTACGCGGGCCGCCAGCGCGGCACCTTACGCTGGAATCGAGGGGGCTGACGCGCGACCTTACGCGGCCAGCATACGCGCCAATGTCGGGTAAGACGGCTCCGTTTTTTTCTGCGTCGCTCACGTGGCATGGTGCTACGGTCGAAGACGAAGAGGGCGGGTATCGAGGGTTGGGGATATACGTGTGGAAAGGCACGCGAGCAGATAAGACCGATCAATGTTAAGCTGATTTGTATGGTTCGCCGGGAGGCCCCAAGAGGGCCCTGGTTTATACGTGGGCTACAGGCGCCCTGAATGGCTTGGGTGGGTTCGACAACTCCGCTATGTGGGCAGAGCCCACTGAAGCCGGATCTTTACCTCCCCATAAGCCACTTAGGGCATGTCGAACCCTTCCGGGATCCAAGTCCGTCGGCCCCCTTGTTGGGCCATCAGGCGCGGCGGAGGTGTCCTGCTTCCTGCGCCAGAACCAGGTATCAATCAATCCCCACTGTTGCAATCATTATTTTCTGTGTCCTGCTGATTTTTTTCATGTCCGCTCGACGGAGGGGGGCGAAAGAGAAGCGGTAACCGTCCCCGAATCGCGTGCCTTGAAGTTCTGGTGGGGCTGGGACACTTGAAGAATGATACTTCCGCCCCCGAGGCAATGCCTTATTGCGAAATGCGCCAGACTCGCGCTCTCGGGCTAGAACCTGTTGTAAACCATCCCGGATTCGCGCCAAGGAAACCATAATCCGTTCCCAATTACGCCACATTCGCGCTCCCGAGGCCAGACTCCGTAGTGAATTGCACCAGATTCGTGGCCCCGAAGGGTTTGTACATGATTGCTCCAAATTCGCGCTCGCGATGCCAGTAGCCTTTTTTTGTAGAACTTCGGATTGGCGCTGCCAGGGCCAGTACCACTGCCAACAATTACTCCAGATTCTCGCGCTCCCGAAGCCAGAATCCGAAGCACATTGCACCAGATTCGCGCTCACGAGATTCGAATGTGTCGCAAATTATGCTGAAGTCACACACCCGAAACCACAATCCGTTTTAGAGTTACGCCAGGTTCGCTCCCCCGAGGCGACGATGCCATGCAAATTAAAGTCAGGTTCGCGCCCCAGAAGCCACGAGCCCTTGTAAATGACATCACGATTGCCAACCGCCCTCGCATGGAGGTTCCGATTCCGCTATTGCTTCAAATGGGCGCCCAGGCATCCCAAACTAACTCTCGCCTGCCCCACTCCGATCGAGAGGGGGCTGGCGGCAGAAGGCGAAGCCCTTGCGGACGCCCCGGATTCACGCTCGATGGTCCTGGGGCCCGACGACGGGTCCACTGGGCCGACACCGAGGAACAATGCCAGGATCTGGAAAGACCATATCGTCGGAGGTCCAGCCTGGGGCCCTCCACGCCTGCGCAGCCGGCGGACGGCGCCTCCCCTGCCGCGCCCGCGCCCAGAAGAGCTCGGAGCATGAAGGAGGAGGAGGAGGAGAAGGGATGATGAGGAGGAGAAGGGATGATGATGCTGATGATGATGATGGTGATGATGATGATGATGGTGATGATGGTGATGGTGATGAGGATGATGATGAGGATGATGATGGTGATGATGATGATGGTGATGGTGATGATGACGAGGATGAGGATGATGCTGATGCTGATGATGATGGTGATGATGATGATGATGGTGATGGTGATGGTGATGATGATGAGGATGATGATGATGATAATGCTGATGATGATGGTGATGGTGATGGTGGTGGTGATGATGATGATGGTGCTGATGATGAAAGGGATGAGGATGAGGATGAGGATGAGGATGAGGATGAGGATGAGGATGATGATGATGATGATGATGATGATGATGATGATGATGATGATGATGACGATGATGGTGGTGATGATGATGAGGGGGAGGGGGAGGAGGACGAGGAGGAGGAGGAGGAGGAGGAGGAGCGCACGTGCCTTCAGGAAACCATCCTCCATCATCAGGCCCCCGATGAGAGCCTGACCCCTCTGAGAATCTGCAGGTGAGATCCGAGGTCACGGGCGGAGCCAGGCGCCGCATCCTGCTCTGCTTTCAGCTTATGGTGAAAATGAAACCCGAGGACACACATGCGGTGAGCATCCACGCGAGAGAAACCATTCGAGTAGTCCTCATCCAGGCCGACCCCCAGCCGAGCCATGGGGCAGGACGGCAGAAAGACACGAGGGCGACGTCGAGCGAGCAGATGGATGAGACGATGGCATCAAAGGTAGTGAGGGAAAGAATCGGGACAGTCCTCACAGCCCAATCGGCAGCTTCGGCGCGCCAAGACAAGCATGCGGACGGTCGTGATCCACCCGCCTGCAAGCGTCTTCAAATGCGCCCAGACCCAAGACGGAGGCGATCGGGCAAGCACAGCCCTCAGAGCGAGCCATCGCGCCTCCATCTCCTGTGGGCCAGGACGTCTCCTGGAGGGGATCCAGGAGTGAAGTCGACGGGAGAGGAGGAGGTGAAGGCGATCAGGGAAGAGGGAAGAGGAGAGGGATCGGGATAGGACACGCTGGATTCTCGGCCGCCTCCCCTCCGCAGCAGCAGAAAGCTGCTCCGCTACACCTCGAGTATTTGCTTCCTGCAGGGCTGCATGCGGGAAGAGGTCGGAGGGGGAGGGGTCCAAAACAGATGCCACAAATTGGGCGATCGATCGATTCATAGCCCAACACGGCGGAGACCATTCGCCCCTGACGTGCCTAACACTCGATCCGTGCCACCAGTGCCACTCACTCAGAAGCTGAGCGAACTCTCTAGCTTTTGTCCACGTTGAGAGCCCGAACCGCCACACAGAGACGCGTCCCAGGACCATCATCGCCGCAGGCGCCGATCCTGGAAGCCAGGGTCTTAGACTGAGGAGCTCATTCCTTTTAAACGTGTTCGGAGGGAGCCGAAGAAGCTTATGCAAGAGGCAGTGCTCTTTACGGAGGAGGAAGGACGGGAGGGGAAAGAACTGCACGAGGTAAGAGAGAACGGGGGGAAAACATGATTTATAGTTCCTGCAGGCGGCTTCGGCGGGGGCGCGAGTGGAGGCGGCCAGACGGACCCGATAACCAAGCTTCGTGCCTGGAGCCTCCCATTGCACATCAAGAATGGCCTCTGGACCGAACAGCATACCCAAGTACTTGGCCCGACCCCTGATCGGAAAACTCGAAAATGACGGGGCAACAGACTGGATACGGGCCTCTACAAGGGCCTGCACCTCGGGGGAGCTTCTGGTCCAGAGGGGGACTACAAAACATTTCTTGCTCTGAAGCTTAAGGACCGCCAGCATCCTGGCAGAATCAAATGCAGGGGCAACTCGGGTCACTTCACTCAGTGCAGGTAGAACAACTTCCACGTCGTCAGCACACGCTCCAGCCAGTACAGGCGCCATGCCGGGTGGGCCAGTAACCAGAGCAAACGCAGTCTCCCCGACATCCGTGCCATTCAACCCCGAGACACACCCATAGCCCTCCATGTTGCCATTACACAGGTGGTGCAGAAAAGGGTTGACTGTCAGCGCCCACAGGGTACCAGAGAGCGGGCACCCTTGTGCAACACCCGCACTCACATGGAAGAGAAAGAGCAGGGAGTCTCCACACCAGGACCAGCACTGCATATCATGGTACAAGGCTTGGATGGCCAGTAAGTAGCCAGTGGTAAGCTTATGAAATTCGAAGACAACTCGTATCCATTCCCAGCTCATCGACGGAAATGCAGCACACACATCAAATGAGATAAAGACAGGCATCAGAGACTCCGCACACGTATGACCGCCCGCCATGCGCGCATATGTGTCCAACTCTGCAATATGCGTTGTGAATTGCCTACCACGGACAAACCCTCGCTGTACGTGATGACATCGGTCTTCCGCAATCCTCCGTAGCCGCATATTTATGACACTGGCAATGGCTTTGGAGTCCGTGTTCTTGAGGGCCAAAGGGCGTAATTCCTCTGGGGCACGTGCTAGATCCATGAGATCCTCAGGTCGTTCCTCCTTCGGGATAAAGCACATCAGATGACGATTCGGAGGAGGAGGAGGAGGAGGAGGAGGAGGAGGAGGAGGAGGCGGAGAAGGAGGAGGAGGAGGCGGAGGAGGAGGAGGGAGGAGAGAGGCTGGCACCTCCCGGGCGGCGCGCGGCGCCTCCCCCGGCTGCGCCAGCTCCCGGAAGAGCTCGGCGACGAGCTGGCCACGCTCGCCGTCGCCAGACGGAGGGCCGCCGCGAGCGGCGGGCTCGAGGCGGGGCGGCGCCTGCGCATCGGCGAGCGCGAGTCGTCGGTCGTTCGGGGAAGGCGAACAAATGAGGAAGTCCACCTCCCATTTCCTCCCTCCTTCCTCGCCTCATTCCGCTCCTTCCTCCTCGTCCTCCTCCTCCTCCTCCTCCTCCTCCTTTTCCTCCTCCTCCTTTTCTTTCTGTTATCTGTTCCTCCTTCCTCTCCTCCTCCTCCTCCTCCTCCTCCTCCTCCTCCTCCTCCTATTTCTCCTCCTATTTCTCCTCCTTCAGCTCTTCCCTCCCCTCCTCCTCCTCCTTCTCCTCCTTCTCCTCCTCCCTCTCCTCCTCCGCGTCCTCCTCCCTCTCTCTCCTCCTCCGCCCCTCAGGTGCGGGCGACTCACCCAAAAAGTTCCCCAGCGAAGAACCCAATCCATCCTCCATTCTACACGCGTGGAAACTATCAACAGGACCGCTCGATGCACAAGGACTCGTTGGGGGGTCCGCGGCACCCCTGGAACTTTGGGGAACCCGCCTCCGCCCCTCGCAGTCGGCGGCGAACGAGGGGGCAAATGACAAGGAGAAGGCCCTCTTAGAAAGCGGCGGGCTTCTCAGAAGCCTCCCGGCCATCTGAAAGCTTTTTCCTGAGTCTTCGGGGAAGTCTTAAAACACTTCTCAGAAGGCAAAGGGACCTCCGAGCCTTCTGAGAAGGCCCGCCCCCTCTCACTTCCCCCCCGGGCTGGCCGCCGACAAATCCCGGCGCTTCCCCGAAACAGCACGGCCGGTTGTTTGACGTTCTCGGCCCGTAGAGGCCGTCTCCTGGCCCCAGGACCTTCCGCAACCGTCCCAAGATGAAAGGCTGGCCCCGGGGAAGTGGTGGAGATCCCAAGGGGGCCCGTCGGGTGCCACGGACGAATTGCGATATCGGACGACAAGGGGGTCCCGATCATTTCATCAAGGTGTCAGCAGTCTAGATGTGTCCAGAACGCCCTTCAAGAACGTGAGCCCTCTCGCCGGTCAGAACGCGACCAAAAGCACATAGAGGTCACACACCTCCATGCCTGCATACCCGCGCCATCCAGGAGCGCGCATTTGCTGTAGGCCGCACGCAGACATAGCAAGTGACGGCCACTGAAATGTATCTGCCCAAACATCGCAGTCAAATGAAACAAACGGACGAGCACACTGAAGAACATTCGAGGGTACCCTTCTTATTTTCGCACAACAATAGTCCGAACGTAGAGAAATACAGACGGGCACCCTTCCCAAACAAGGATTGTGGTTGAACCTCGTGCCCGCGGATCTGCCTGGATATTCCTTGACCCATCGATCGAATTACCAATCCATTCGCTCAGCTCGCAACTGTCTATCCCTTTCAACGGTGTACGGCTTGATCCAACCATCTATCGATCTACCCGCAAACTGAAACAAAAACAAAGCTACACGTTGAAAAAAACCATCTAGCGATGAGCTGGTATCCTACGACCTGCTCGCTTGCAGAGCTTATGCAACACTCCGGAAACACGACTGGTCGGTGTATAAAGCTAGCCACGTAGCTGCATAATCCCACCAGGCCTTGGGGCGGAGGTGGCATAAGGTGCTTCTTCTGCGAACCTTCTTGTTCCCCCCTCCCCCACTGGACCAGCGACTAACCAGGGCCAATGCCGACTCCCCAACCATCCATACCAAACACAATGCAGCATGCACTTTGCGGCACCATCAGAATCATGCTTCGGGGCCCCGCGATCACTCTGCACTGCTTCTGACAGGGATGGCGGGGATGGCCATCACGTCGCCCCGCGTGTGCAGGCCAATCCATCCCCGTCGAGGACCATGCGCGGGCGCCACAAGACCACTCTTGGCTATTTGACATGTGACGGGGATGCCGGGGGCGTCCGAATCTTGTGCGGTGCGCACGGGCCCACCAGCGTAGGCACGCGCAGAGTGTTTGCGGGCGCGCACGCCGCACACCCTGCTGACAGCCCCGCCACCGCTCCGCACCAACGTTTGTACAGGGATGGTGGGGGGCCGACATGTTTCCCGATGCGCGCTGTCACACGTGCGCTGGCGCACCTAGCACACCCTGCGCGCGCCGCGCACGTGGCGCACCTGGCGCGCGCCGCGCACGTGTCGCACAGGAGCGACGAAAAGAAACGGCTCTTACGCGAGGTGACGTAGCGACCTTGCGCGGCGGACTACGCTGGCCGCCGGCGCGCTGCCTTGGAAACGGGGGCGCTGATGCGCGACCTTACGCGGGCAACTTGCACGCCAACGCCGGTGAAAACGAACCCGTCTGTGGGAAAAAACACCCGTGTGTGTGTGTTTTCCCCCATGTGTGTGTGTTTTTGTCCACAGTGTGTGTTTTTCATGTTGTGTTTTGTTTTTTTTGTGTTTTTGCTTGTTTTTTGTTTTCTGTTGTGTCTTTTTTTCCCTTCGTCGCTCACTTGGCGACTGTGGATCTTGCGGCGCATGCGTGGCACGCTTGCGCCTGCCCCTGGCCCGATGCCACCGTGCCGGCCTCCGCGCCGAGGGCCACCCGTGCGGGGCAGCGCCGGGCTCCCCGGCCGGCACTCGCCGCCGCCGCCGCAGCCGCCGTCTCCGTCGCCGTCCCCCGACATCCGACCAGGGTGTCGTTTTCACTCCTCGGCTCCATGCGTGCTTACCGCTTCCCTGGGCAGGGCATTTCGTCCTGGATCTCCTCTCTTCGGTGGAAAAAAATGAAAAGAACGCCATAAACATAGACTGTTGGCGCTCTGCGCGGGGTTCGTGGATCCGCGCTGGTCCCCCCTTCCTGCCGCGCGGAGCGCCACAAGTTTATGTTCATGGCGATTCTTCTTCTTCTTCTTCGATTCATGGCCCCAGGGCCCGACAAATCGCCCCAGAAGCCGAAATCGAGGAAACACACCGCGATTGAAAACATCTCATCGTCGGAGCTCTGGTGTCGTCGAGGCGAGCAAGGACCCTTCCGAGCCTCTGGCTCCGACGGCGACCCGGGGCGCCCCCGACGGCTGCCGCCCGAGCTGCGCGAGCTCGTCGAGCCGCAGGCGCTGCCGGCTGCGCGCGCCTCTCGGGGGCGGCGGGGGCGCCCCGCACCATAGCTTCAGGTCGGGCACGTCCTCCTACAGGAGGAGCTTGGAATGCAGATTGAAAACACGTCAAACAATGGTAATCAAAAATCAAAAAACGAATCAAAAGAGCACGAGCAATCGTCACCAGACTATTTCCTCACTATTCTTGCATACTGCTCCTGTACAGAGGGACGTGCCCGACTTAAGCATAGCTGCGCCGCGCGAGGTGCGGGGTAGCGCCCATGGTGATGGCGGCGGAGCTCACTGCAATCGGCGCGCTACCAGAGCCACGAGGTCTTTGGGCTGCATCTTCTTGTTGCACTGGGCGCTTTCGCCCAGCTTCGGGCCCCAGCACCATCACAGGTCACGCTGGCTCGAAAACTGGCGCATAAAGATGGGGTCTCGAGCTCTGGTCGTGTTTTTGTTACGCGATGTTCTCTTTCGTCGCAGATTCGGATTTCAGAGGCGGAGCGCTGCGTGAAGAACAAAGGGGGCTCCTGGCCACGAGGAGCCTCGGCCACGGACATGCTCCCTGACGTGGGAACCAGAGCCCCCGCTGAACCGAAGGGGTCCTCCTCCTCCTCCTCCTCCTCCTCCTCCTCCTCCTCCTCCTCCCCCTCCTCCTCCTCCTCCTCCCCCTCCTCCTCCTCCTCCTCCTCCTCCTCCTCCTCCTCCTCCTCCTCCTCCCCCTCTTCCTTCGGCGTCTTGGGTGTAGTGGCGCTGGTGCTGGCAACTGGCAGCAGGCTCCGCGCAAGTGGCGCCACAGAGGCGCAGCGAGTGCGGGGTGTGGGGCCCCGGACCGTCTGCGTGTCGGAGCCGGGGCTGGGCGATGGCGGTGGGAGGGCGAAGAGGATGTGGTGGTGGTGGGGCGGCCATCCCTAACCCGTTCGCGTCGTGAAAAAAATGACGGGCCCCAGGACTGTTCAGACAGGACTCAGGATGAGAAACTTGTGCCGGGGAATGGGTCGGGACTCCTGGGGTTTTCGAAAGTGTGAAACAAATCACGGCGTCGGGGGTCCGGGATGGGGGGCGACAACTGCCGAGACGATCAATAGACCCGTCGATGTGGCTCCAGCTCTCCTTGAGGCAGGGCCTCTCCCGAGGGCGCTCCTCCTGATGAGCTCACGCAGAGGAGCGCAGCTGCTCCCCCTCGTGCTCCACGGTTCTTGGTCTGGTGGTTACGCTTCTTGCCCTCCGCTGGCTCGCCAGCTGCGTGCCACTCCTCCTCCTTGTCCGCTGGCGCTCCAAGTGGACACCCACACACGGGCGGCGCTACAGTTTTGACCGCATCATGTCATCGGCCGAGACCCCCCGCCCCCCCTAGAAGCTTAGCGAAATGTTTCTGGTCCCGCTGCGGTTCCGAGCCCAGGGGCTCGCGCCCTGGAAGAATCCGCCGGCCCCCTTGCGGGGCCATCAGGCTGCGAGGCTTCAGCTTGCTGCTCCCTGCACCAGTTCCAGTTTCCAGTGCCCATTGTTAGAGTGCTGCTTTCTGCTTCCTGCTGTAAACTGTTACTGTCCGCGCGAGGGGGGGGAGCCGAACACCAGCCTGGTTAGCGTCCCCCGGGAGGGTTCTCAGAACTTCTGGGGGGGCGTGGGACACGTAAAAATACCGGAGTTTCGTGCCCCCGAAGCCAGAATCCCTCGCAAATTACGCTGTATTCGCGCCCCCGAGGCCACGATCCTTGGCAAATTACCCCACATTCGCGTCTCCGAGGCCACGATCCCTTTTAGTTTACGCCACATTGCGTCTCCGAGGCCACGGTCCCTCATCAATTATTCAACATTCGCGCCCTCGAGGCCACGATCCCGCGTAATTTACCCCACATTCGCGCCCCCGAAGCCACGATCCCACGTAATCTACATCATGTTCGCGCCCCCGAGGCCACGATCCCTCGTAAATTACAACAAATTCGCGCCCCTGACGCCACGATCCCTGGTAAATTACGCAGCGGGCGCGCCCCCGAGGCCACGAATCCGCCTGTCGGCGGCTGCCGAAAAGGCGCTCCCCCTCTCCAAAGCAGAAAAACGGCAATTTTCTGTATTGGGATATGTGCTCCATTGGTATTCTTTTGCCCCCCCCCGTTTCTGGAAAATTCGGCGGTGGGTTCCACATTCACCCCCCCATGCCACGATCCCTCGTAAGTTACGCCACATTAACGCCCCCGAGGCCACGATCCCGCGTGAATTACGCCACATTCGCGCCACCGAGGCAACGATCCCTAGTAAATTACGCCGCTGTCGCGCCCCCCAGGCCACGATCCCTCGTAAATTACGCCACGCTCGCGTCCCCGAAGCCACGATCCCCTGCAAATTACACCAAATTCGCGCGCACCCCCCACGCTTTCTGCTTCCTGCTGTAAATTGTTACTGTCCGCGCGAGGGGGGGGAGCCGAACACCAGCCTGGTTAGCGTCCCCCGGGAGGGTTCTCAGAACTTCTGGGGGGGCGTGGGACACGTAAAAATACCGGAGCTTCGTGCCTCCGAAGCCAGAATCCCTAGCAAATTACGCTGTATTCGCGCCCCCGAGGCCACGATCCTTGGCAAATTACCCCACATTCGCGTCTCCGAGGCCACGATCCCTTTTAGTTTACGCCACATTGCGTCTCCGAGGCCACGGTCCCTCATCAATTATTCAACATTCGCGCCCTCGAGGCCACGATCCCGCGTAATTTACCCCACGTTCGCGCCCCCGAAGCCACGATCCCACGTAATCTACATCATGTTCGCGCCCCCGAGGCCACGATCCCTCGTAAATTACAACAAATTCGCGCCCCTGACGCCACGATCCCTGGTAAATTACGCAGCGGGCGCGCCCCCGAGGCCACGAATCCGCCTGTCGGCGGCTGCCGAAAAGGCGCTCCCCCTCTCCAAAGCAGAAAAACGGCAATTTTCTGTATTGGGATATGTGCTCCATTGGTATTCTTTTGCCCCCCCCCCGTTTCTGGAGAATTCGGCGGTGGGTTCCACATTCACCCCCCCATGCCACGATCCCTCGTAAGTTACGCCACATTAGCGCCCCCGAGGCCACGATCCCGCGTGAATTACGCCACATTCGCGCCACCGAGGCAACGATCCCTAGTAAATTACGCCGCTGTCGCGCCCCCCAGGCCACGATCCCTCGTAAATTACGCCACGCTCGCGTCCCCGAAGCCACGATCCCCTGCAAATTACACCAAATTCGCGCGCACCCCCCACGCTACGAATCCACCTCGCGGAAGCTGCCCAAAGGCGCCACTCTTCTCCAGAGCAGGAAAAAAAACCTTTCCAGAGATTGCCTGAAGCAATCCCCAGCCGTTCCCAGAGCGCTTCCAGTGAACAACTGGAGGAAAATGCCAAGAAGGCAACAAAGCGTTCAACAACAACTTCAGCATCTCAATCTGTTTTGCTCATCGCCAGCCGCCCTAGCATGACGTTCCCGAATGTCATATGACGGCGCCCGAACATCCCAATATAGCTCTGCTATATCCCATTATGATAGAGAGGGGGGCGGCGGCAGGGGGCGAAGCCCTTACGGATATAATAAGAATGATAATACTATTAATAATAGTAATAATAATAGTAATAATAATAATAATAATAATAATAATAATAATAATAATAATAATAATAATAATAATAATAATAATAACAATAGTAGTAGTAGTAGTAGTAGTAGTAGTAGTAGTAGTAGTAGTAGTAGTAGTAGTAGTAGTAGTAGTAGTAGTAGTAGTAGTAATGATAATACGACTAATAATAATAAAAATAATAATAATAATACGAATAGTAAAAATAATAATAGTAATAATAGTAATTATAGTAGTAAGAATAATAACAACAATAGATGTGTATATGCATATATATATATATATATAGAAATATACTGTGTGAGAATCACTCTGCCCCACAAAACAAGGGACTCGAAGCGCGGGCGGGCCCGCGCCCTGCCTGGCCCGGGCGGCAGCAGCCGACGCCGTCGCCCGTCGAGCTGACGGAGCCTCTGGGCGGCGGGGGGGGAGCCGAGCCGAGCGGGGCGGCCTCTTCAATGACGAAGACGGTGACGAGGACGATGCCGATGATCGTCATCGTCATCGTCATTGCCGGCTGGCGAGGGGGGGTGCTGCGGCCCAGGACTTGGTCGCAGCTTGGCTTAAGTCGGGCGCGTCCTCCTACAGGCGGATTTTGGACGGAATCTAAGACATACCCCAAAATAGTCGAACAATAATATAAAAATCGCCCCCAGACTAAAAACGACATTTTGGAATATTTCTCCTCTCGAGGGACACGCCCGACTCAAGGCTTGGCGCGCGCGGCGGCGAGCGCAGGCGCAACTCGCAGCCGGCCTCCTCGGCACTGCGGTGTGCGAGGCCGCGGCCGAGCAGCACGGCGACCCGCAGAGCGCCCCGCCCTCGGGCAGGCAGGCTGACGGGCGGCGCTGGGCTCAGGTCGGGCCTATAGGCCCGGCTTAACGCTGGGCCCGTGCCGCCACGGCGCGCGGCTCCCTCCGGCCGCGACCTTCCTGCTCCCGGAGCTCGACGACGGTGTCGGTACTCGTGCATGGGAGGGCAGCTGCTCTGTGAGGACGCCCCAACCCAATGCCACTTCAGGCTACCTCTTAAGGTGAGGCCACCCGGACGCCTGCTTTAAATCCCTCTTTGATCGTCCCCCGGGTCCAGTTTTTTTCGGGCGCCTTTTTTGTAACTGGGGGGGTCCGGCGTATCATGAATCATGGCGCCTTCTTCGGATTGGAGCATATAAGGGGGTCTGGTTTATTCAGGCGCCCCTTCGAAGAGGGGGGTCCGGAATGTTAGGTCGCATTTGGAGGGGAGTTCGGTTTTTAAAGGGGGGGATCTGTTCATAAGGGCTTTGGGGTAGGATCGCGCGCGAGCGCCCTTCCACGCGGTGTGCCGTGCCGGCGGCCCGCGCAAGCAGTGGTCTCAGGGCCTCTGGTGACTTCCTGCGTGATGCCCATCTCCTGGAGGAGGAGAGGGAGGAGAGGGAGGAGAGGGAGGAGGAGGAGGAGGAGGAGGACGAGAAGGAGGGAGGAGGTATGGCTTCCTGCGTGATTCATCATAAGGGATTTGGGGTCCCTCTTGCAAGTCTTGGCGAGCAGCGACGCCAAACGGGCTCCGCCCCTGGCCTACCGGGGCAGGGCCCCCCCCCCCGGGGCCGAGAGCCAGAAGGGGCGTGTGCACCGCCCTTGCAGACGTGCTGCAGCGGACTTCCGCGTGGATTTCTGTCCATGCACAACCCCGAAACGGCGGGCGAAAAACTAAAAGAATGGCCCTTGGATTGTTTATCGTCTTCATTCCTGGCCCCAAACAATCCGAACAAATATCACGTCGAAATCCGGAAAGAAGTTCTCCGGGACACTCCGGGCCCATCCTACTGTTTTCCGAGCGAAATCCGCTCTGCGATGTTGGCGCCATGAGACGGGGCGTGTGCACCGATCCTCGGCCCAGGGATGCTCGGAGGCAGCTGCTGGGAGGTCTTAGTCGGAAGGACCAGAACTGAAGGGGCCCTGAGACACACAAATGAATGGACACAAATGACCGGATTCCCCATACATTCCTATAGTCTCTGGGTTGTCGTCTTCCCCCCCACTTCCCATATTTTCCCATATTTTCCTGGGAGTCGACGATTCATTGTGTCTGTGCTTTTCCCCTCTTGAAGACCGGATTAAGCCCCATTGAGGGGCTGTTACGCCGGATTGGGCCACGGTTAGGACCCACGGGGTAAACGCCGGTAAAAATTTGCACCGCCAGAACCACGGTGCAAATTTGGTTCCCAGCGGTGCAAACTCTGGTTTTGAACGGTGCAAATTGTCTGGCCGCGCGGAGCAGCAAACGGTGCAATTTTTTGTTGCCAGCGGTGTAAATTTCCAGCGCCAAGCGGTGCAATTTTTTGTTGCCAGCGGTGCAAATTTCCAGCGTGCATTTTGCGTTGTTATCATCACTCGCGGTGCAAATTTCCAGCGTGCATTTTGCGTTGTTATCATCATTCGCGGTGCAAATTTTCAGGTTGCACCTTGCGTGGGCTGATATGTGCATTTGGCGTGATTCGCTCGCGGCCCAACGCGAGCGCGTTGCATTTAGTCCATGCTCGCGGTGCAAATTTCTTGTGTGTATCTGGCGAGGTATCGTTACAGTGCGTGGTCGCCTACCGCTTGCGAGTGCGATGCGCCTCGCAATCAGTTTCACGGAGCGCCATCGGGACACCGCATGATACAACGGGACATCATCGGGACACCATGACCCACGGGAGGAGCGGGACAGGATGTAGTAGTAGTAGTAGTAGTAGTAGTAGTAGTAGTAGTAGTAGTAGTAGTAGTAGTAGTAGTAGTAGTAGTAGTAGTAGTAGTAGTAGTAGTAGTAGTAGTAGTAGTAGTAGTAGTTAGTAGTAGTAGTAGTAGTAGTAGTAGTAGTAGTAGTAGTAGTAGTGGTAGTAGCAGTAGTAGTAGTAGTAGTAGTAGTAGTAGTAGTAGTAATAGTAGTAGTAGTAGTAGTAGTAGTAGTAGTAGTGGCAGTAGTAGTAGTAGTAGTTGCCCGCCGCATACGCCGATTTTCATGTGTGCGGATCGCCGTCGCGCTTCTCTATATAGAGGTGTTCCAGTGTCAGAGCCTCTGCATATGTCTCTGTCTACACAGTTCGCACAAGCACCCCTTTCGTCACTTGGTTGGCTTAGCAGAGACCCGCCAAGCTTGAAATATCTACAATCACGGGTCGGCCCGCTGAGCTGCCTTCTCGCGAGGCTTGCTCGCCCCGCTGCTGCGACGGCCAGCGCTGCTCCTCGGAATATTTGTTCGTGGGCGAAGCGCAATATGAGATCGCCTCGCTGGTTTAAAGTCCGACCCTCTCGATGCCGAAGCCTCGTTGCAACGGACTTCGGAAGGGCCGAACTTGAAATCAGCGGGATGGTCCCGAACCGCGATTCTCCCCCGAACGAAGGGCTTCGCGTTCAGGCTCGAGCTCGCGCCGAGCCTGCTCACAACGATGTGTTTCGACGGCTCGCTCCTCGATCGGAACCAGATCGAATATACACGCTCCCACGGGGGTCCACAGACAATTTCGAACCGTTCCTATTCCCCTTGCCCACGCCCCACGATTGCTCTGGAGGTCAGATGTCGTTTAGGAGGTCATGTCCTGTGCACGTGCTTCGAGTTTGTGCATCTTTCGTTCGCGAGCTTCGGCCGTGGGGGACTCGCACTCGCTCGACTCTGCATGGATCTCCTCGGGCTCCGAACCTGCAGGCCCCATAAAGGCCAGATCCGAGCGGACGACGAAGGATCGATCGCCGATGCATCGTCGTTTCGGTGCCATCGACGCCATGGCCGATGCGCGATCGATGCAGCGCCGATGCATCGACGATTCGATGCATCCGATCACGGTCGCCGTGGCGTTGCCGATGCACCTCCGATGCATCGATGTCCCTTTTTATTCGCACCCTGACCCCCAAGGCAGCAGAACCTAGTTGTCCGCGCGCCACCTCCTGATAGATGCATCGCTCGAGCCTTCGCCCGCCTCTGCCGCGGCCTGCTCTTCCTCCTCCTCCTCCCCCTCCTTGGCCATCTTCTCAAATTCTGCCTCTCGCTCCGCTGCATCTGGGGGGATCGTGGCAGCGAGCTCCTTCCAATTCGGCAGCTTGCGACGCCGCATGTGGCCCGCGGAGGATACGAAGGAGGAGGAGGAGGAATAGGAGGAGGAGGAGGAGGAGGAGGATGAGCAGGAGGAGGAGGGATTGCGAGGAAGCTGAGGAGGAGGAGGAGCATGAGGTGGAGCAGGAGGAGGAGGAGAGCAGGAGGAGGACTAGGATCAGGGTTCAGACCGATCCCAAACGCGTGCGAGGAAGGCGGCGCTGCGAAGCCTGGTCGCGTGCCTCTCGAGAGCGATCTCTCGGGTCGGAGGTGGACCCCAGATCGGCATGGGGAAGGGGGAGGGGGGGCGAACTTAGTGCCGTACCCCCTTTGTATGTTACTGCTTGTCGTTTGTTGTTTGCTGCGTTGACCCTTATCGCCATATGCTTCATCAATCGTATGCTCATTTTTCGATTGTCATGCTGCGGTGCTTGTTGCACTCTGATGTGCCTTTTCGTTTTATGTTGTCGTTGTTTGCGTGTGTGCTATTGGTGTCTGATGCGATGCCGATGCAACATCTAGTCTTCCTACTCGTCACAACTGCGCAAACGCCATGTGGGGCAGCACGTGCGGCAACAAATGAACGCGTGAGAAAATCGTGCGTTCCCACGTGGCCCTGCTATGATTAGCTGACGCTGCGATCTCTGACAATACTCTGTTCAACGACTCGTCGAGGAACGTCGAGTAAGAGCGTGGGTTCCCACACCGCAAAATCCTCTGGGTGAGGTGAACGAAAAGGTGGGATTTGGGGGCTAGGTTAGCGCCCATCTCCTGCATCAAAGTCACGTGTCGCACGGCGAGCTCGATGAGCTGTCGGCACGTGGGCCGTGATATTGCACGACCCTCATGTTTTAAAATGTCCATGTAATCCACGAGGCAACGCCCAGCAACAAACATCTGCACACTACTCTTCAAGCGGTCGTGTTTCTGTGCCACGCCAGCTGCCCAGGACACAATTGTACCAGTCTCCGCTGCTTTTGTTTTCAGCTCCTGTTTTTTTTTCACCCCTACCATTTTGCTTGTGAGTTGCCCTAGCTGTTCGGATTTCGGAATGCCCCGACTGTGGTACCACTGTTTTAGATCTAAGAAAAGCCGAGCAAGTGTCAACTCCAACACCTCCTCTGCATTGCCGCTCATTACATACACATTTTCCGATATACAGGCCCAAACCACAAAGGCAACGTACCGTTGAAATACACCCAAGTACAGCGTGTGTAACGTGTCAATCATTAAAGACGATTGCGGTGTGATACCGACGGCCTCACCGAATATTGGAACCCTTCGCGATACAGGATCTAAGCAAGCACCCTTTTGATCAAAGTGTCGTCGCCAGAAGCAGGCCTCAAATGGCAATGTTGCCTCCTCGAACTGACCTGTATCGAGGCACCCAGGGGATGGATCCAGCCGATCTTGCGGCCGAAGCTGAGGAAAGCGTGGCACTCGACATTGCAATGCTCGCCCATTCACTTTTTTGCTTTTGCTTTGAAATTTCAGCCCACCACGAAGGATTGCGTCTCTGTCAAGTTCCGTGCGGATCCAAACCCTAATCTCGCAATTGCTGCAATCCCTCTCATACTGATCATCGTCAATCGTGCCCCACGCGTGACCATCCAGATGAACATGGTCATAATTATGCATTGTCCTTTTGCTACACCTGCAGAATATGCAAGGCCTGTGCTTGGAGTTCCAACTGGCAAAGCCAAACGTGGATGTGTATTCCATCCAATCTCCTTTGATTTGCGCAATCAAAAACCTGAACGGCATCATTGGGCTGTCTCGATATAACTCAGCATGCCGAGAATGTTCAGGCCACGGGGAACCGTCGCATTGCACCGCGGGCCTGCGTCCAGAAGCAGCGGCGGCATAGCTCTCTTTGAGAAATAAAAACACTGGGTACAACGTACAATGCCCACCGCAGCCACATCTGCACATCTCTCGCTTTGAAAGGACAGCCAACAAGTGTCGTAGACCAGAGGCTAAAGAATATGCAAATATCCCTGTAAGAGAATCTTGTTTCCCTGCTAGAGTCGTCCGAGTGTAACGTATACCGTCTAGGTATAAAGCTGTCGGCACAACAGGCCTAGCGTCGCCAGCTAGACGACGCTTGGGGTGATTGTTGAACGCCTCACTCCAATCATTGAGCTCGTCGACGGGAATGGGTTCAGGTGGAGATATCTCGCATTCTTGATTCAAGACTTCGTGGGGAGGTGCACACAATATTCGTCTGCGCACTCTCCTACCAAACCTCCACTGGGGAACGACCAAGGTACACATCTCAACGTTAGAAGTTGGAAGCACCGCGTCAAGGTGCTTCTTGTAATTGCCAGAGCTGAGCCCAGGCCTCCTCCCGTAAAGGCGGAGGTCCGAACATTCACACCCCGATTCTGCAGCATGATAGCACGCGATGCAGAATGAAGTGGCATCGAGTGTGCCGCGAGCGCACAGCTGCAACAGATGCTTGACAAGAGCATGCCCTGCTTGATCGCGGGCTTCTGCTGCAACATCGGCATCTGCGTCCCATGGCTCATCTGAGTCAGAGCTATCGTCAAACCGAACAGGCTCTGGCGAGGGACTTCGGCGCCTCTTAGGCGCCATCTATCATTTCTTGTGCGAGCCAAAATAGGCTACGATGAACTATGTTGTGTTTTCTTGTGAAAGTGTTCCGTGTCTCATTGTACTCACATTGCTGGTGGTTTCCGTGTTAGTTCGTTTCGTGTTGTTTGTTATTTTTCGTATTTTGGGATCGTTCTCCAGAATGTCAAATGGAATCCAGCCTATGGCAACGAGAGGTCTCCAAACGAGACCAATTCCGAAAACGTAAAACCTCGACACCTCACCAGGAATCCAACCGACGTCCGATTAATCGACGCCCCCAGTCGGATGCGTTCGGGGCAGAATTTCGAGGGGTAGATTCAGCCCACGTGAACCTCGAGTGGACTTCACCACAGCGCTTGCCGATTTCAAACCTCGTTCCGAAGGTCATCGAGACTGATCTGGCCCTTGAGAATTTCGAAAGCGAATCCAGTCCATGGTGACGAGGGGCCTCCAAAAACGAGGCCACTTCGAACGCGCCAAGCCTCGATCCTCTGAAGCAGCAAATCCCAAGGGCATCGAGAGATATGATCTCGAATCAGATTTCAAGGGCGAATCCAGTCTGTGGTGACGAGAGGCCTCCAAATGAGACCACATATTTAGAAAGCGCCAAACCTCGATCCTCGATCGATTCCTCGAGGTCACCGACGTCTGCAGAGCTCGCCGACGTCTGCTCGTCTACGGCGTGGGGATATGCGTTTCTATCGGGCGTGAGGCTCCGCTTAGAGGATCTCTCGAGGCTGGGTTTGAGCTAAAGTTTGCTTTGCCACAGCTGCCTTGTAACAGTTGCCATCGGGCGTGAGGCTCCAGGCTCCGCTTAGAGGATCTCTCGAGGCTGGGTTTGAGCTTTTAAGTTTGCTTTTGTTGGGTTTGTATGCTCTCTGCAGGCTTATCCAGCCGAGCTCAGGGGCCTTTAACACACCTAGTTGCCTGTTTACAGACCGCAGTTGCCGGCTTGCTGGAGGGAAATTGCCGGAGAGAGCCAAAAGTGCCGGGGACCAAACGGGTACCGAACGGGTACCAAACGGGTACCAAACGGGGACCAGACGGGTACCAAACGGGTACCAAACGGGTACCGAACGGGTACCAAACGGGTACCGAACGGGTACCAAACGGGTACCCCCTCACCATATGTGATAAAACACAGTGTCCGAGGAGGGTACCAGACGGGTACCAAACTGGTACCAAACGGGTACCAAACGGGTACCAAACGGGTACCCCACGGGTACCTCTTCAATCCCGCCCAGATCGCCCATGGGATACAGTTTGGAAGAGGCCGTCCAGTTTTTTGCAGGCAATCGTGGCGATTGTAGCAAAAAGATCTCCCACAAGGAGCGGCGGCATCTCTACCTCACCGCTCTAGAACTCTAGAAATACGAGTCTGCATCAAGTGCGAACCTTTTCCTCCTCCTCTTTGCTCCTCCCTCCTCCTTCCACGAAGCCTAGATAGCATCCTAACCCTGCATCGGAATGTTGCGCATGTCGTGGAGCGCGGTCTTCGCCGAGAAGACCTGATCGATCAGCTCGTCCAGCAAGGAGATCGACTTGACGCCCTTCGCGAACTCGTCCTCGTCGACCTGCTCCTGGGGGTTTTTGGGGATTGAACGCTGTCCGAAACAGTTGGGTCCTCCCCTCATCGGTTCCCCTCCTCCTCCTCCTTCTCCTCCTCCTCCTCCTCCTCCTCCTTCTCCTCCTCAGTCCTCCTCCAGCTCTTATTCATCTTCCTTCTCCTCTTCCTCCGAGCTCCTCCTCCTCCTCCTCTTCCTCCTCCTCTCCCTCCTTCTTCCTCTCGATCCTCCTCCTCCGATCGGTCCTTCAGGACCTCGATGCCAGTCGTGAGCACCTCCTGGAAGAAATTGTTCTTGTCCGCATCCTCTGGCGAGGAGGGGCAAACGGTGGAGGAGGAGGTGGAGGTGGAGGAGGAGGAGGAGGAGGAAGAGGAGGAGCAAAGGAGGAGGAGGAGGAGGAGGAAGAGGAGGAGGAGTTAAGTCCTGGAGCAGCTTGTCGAGGCTCGCCTTGAGGCTCTCAGTGAAGGCCGCGAACTTTCCCCAGCCGTCCACGTTGCGGTCGATCATCCTCAAGAGTTTCTCGGCTTGTGTAGTGGCCGTGCAGTAGTAGTTCATGGTGTCAGTCACTGTCTTGATGCTGGACTTCTGCTGCTGCGAGCTCGTCTTGCTGGCCTTGGCCTTGCACTTGCCTTTGGCGGTCTTGCCCTTGCCCTTCTCCGACTTGCCCTTCGTGCCCTTGCTGCCCTTGCCCTGCTGCGTCCTGATCGGCGTCCCGCCAGCGCTGATGGGCGTGCCGCCACCTGCTGAAGGCGCGCCGCTCGCCGCCTGGCCGCCTGGGGTCGCCTCGGCGCCAGGCTGGCCGCCAGCTGCCCCGGCCGCAGGAGGCTGCTGGTTGCCCCCACTCGCGCCGCTACCACTGCTGCCACTCTCATGCTTGATCCGCTTCTTGGGCGCGTGCTCCTCTTCGTGATGCTCCCAGGTCTCGCCCATCTCATTGAGCCTGCTCTTCTCCTCGTACTCGAACTCCAGCCTGCCCGACCGCTCGCTGACCTCCACGTAGGGTGGGCCTTTTTTCATGCACCAGCGGGCTATGTTCAGCGCCCCGCGCACGGCAGAGATGCTGTCGCGGCCACCCTCCGCCATGATGATAGCATCTAGGTTGAGCATCCTGCCTTTCTTCCGCTTCTTCTGGCTGCGGCTCGTGACTTTGGAACGGTACCCGACGTACTCCTCGTAGCGATCTTTCCCCCATTTCTCCCTGTATTTCTTCTGCTCGGCATCGGTCTTCTCGTAGTATGCCTTCTCTTCCTCAGCGTGGTTCTTCAACCATGTCTTGAAGCGCTTCCCCGCAGCACACTTCATTCCGAAGCGGTACCCGTTGCCATGCAGCTCCTCCAGCACTCTGTCGTCGTCGCCCTGCTTGACGCCACATGCGAAGAAGTTCGCGTTGGCCGTCTCCTCGGCAACCTCGACCTCACCTGCAGGCTCATGCTCGAATGTTGAGGCCCAGTAAAGCGACCGGCGTGCTGACCCCCCCCCCCTTCGCGACAGGAGGTGCGTCGCGCATTCGTCGCCCGTGCGCCGCCCGTGCGTCGGCCGCCGAAATGGCCAGCCGTCCTCTCGAACGTGCACGTCGCCCTCGCAAGGGGGCAATTTGGTGAGTGCGTCGCCAGCGCGGCGGACGCCCACGGGGCGGATCGCACGCGCGTCGCCCTCTCCACGGCCGCTGAAAAGGCTGGTCGCCTTCTGGAAACAGAAAGTCGCCCACGCTGCGGCCCTCTTGGCGAGAAAAAGGCGGCCGCTGGGCGACCTCGGCAGATCAGCAAATCCCCTAACATTACACATGCAGCGACGCTGCTGAACGCAGCCCGGCGATAGGCCAGCAGGTCCCCGCAGCCGCCGCCACAACCGCCGCAACCGCCGCCAGCACAAAACTACCGCCGCCACGATCACCACAAACGGATGCGACCGCAACCACATCCACCGCGACGATAACGACCAACACCAATTACCGCCATCACCACCACCACGACCACCACGCTTCTCGCGACCGCCACAACGACCGACACCAGCACGATCACCGACGTGACCACCACCAGCCCGCCCACCACCGGCGGCGCGACCGCCGCCGACGCGACCAAGGCGACGAACGCGACCACGACCATGATCACCAACATGACCATTACAGAAGCACCCGCCCACTCCGTCCTCCCCCCCCTCCCCCCCATTCCCCTGCTGGGCCGCCCTTGCAGCCGCGCCCGCCTCGCGCCCCTGCCCCTCCCCCCTCCTTTTCTCCTCGTGATCTTCCTCTGCCACCGCCGGCGGCGGGGCCGTTAGCGGAGGGCGGGGGCGCCGCTCGCGGCGACGCGCCGCGGCCGTGGAAGGGGGGCCGAAGGAGAACAGAAAATGAAGAGGGGCACGGGGCGGCAAGGGGAAAAAAACCAAGACGAGAGAACAGGGGGGAGGGACAGACAGAGGGTGGCCGGCAGAATGGAGGAGGAGAAGGGGAGGAGAGAGGGAGACGAGGCAGGAGAGAGGACGAAGGAGGAGGAATGACAAAAGAGGAGGGACGACGACTAAGAAAAAGGGAACTAACAGGGGCAAGCGCCGCCCTTCCTGGCGCAATAGAGGACGCAGCCGCCGCCACTTGTGAACAGCGCAAGCACGGCGGGCCGACGGCCGTTGCGCATTGCTGCTCGGAGACATGCTAGGGGCGGGCAAAATCGCGACTGCGTCGCGCATGCGTCGCGCGTGCGTCGCGCGTGCGTCGCGCGTGCGTCGCGCGTGCGTCGCGCGTGCGTCGCGCGTGCGTCGCGCGCGTGGCGCGCGCGTCGCGCGTGCGTCGCGCGGGTCGATCGTGCGTCGCGCGCTGGCAGGGGTGCGTCGCGCGCGGGTCGGGGTGCGTCGCGCGCGCGTCGCGCGCGCGTCGCGCGTGCGTCGCACGGGCGTCGCTCGGGCCGTTCGCGCGTCGCGCGCAGGTCGCGCGCGAATCGCTCGAAGGGCGCCGCGGGCTCCTGACGGCATGTGAACTGCGCGGCCCGCTGGCGAAACAATCAAGGGATGCGCGCGGCAATCGTAGAAATAGCGAGACACACACGTGAGAACAACGAACGCGAGGAGACCAATAGACGACATGGAGATGCAGCGCGCGCGGACTAATCCATTTCAAGCGCACGCCCCGTCAGATTTTGAACATCGGTCCGTCGCTGCAGCAATTTGGCGACGTCTCGCCCGCCGATGCATTGGGGGGGGAAAGAGGGCGGAAGTGAGGCGAGGGAAGGGCGGGCGGAAATGGGATCGGACGGGCGAGGAGGGGGCGCGCGGGGGCGGCGCAGCGGCGGCGGGAGCGATGGAAGGCGATCGAAGGGGGGCGGCGGGAGCGAGGAGGGTGAGAAGAAGTTCCAGGAGAGTGGAAGGACAACGGGGGGTGAGTAGGGAGGCGGACAGGACGGCAGCCTGACACAAAAGAACTGAATACAAATTTCGCAAACGGGACAAAACGCGCAGCGCGTTGGACGAGGGGAAAAGAAAGGAAGAGGGGGGGGGCAGGAGGATTGGCGCGAAACGACATGGGGGTGCGGGGCGCGATGCGACGGGGCGAAAAGGCGCCGCGTCGCGCGACGTGACGTCGCCCCCACCGTGGCGCGACGCGCACAGCCCCCAATCAACGCGAGGCGTCTTCGTCCTCAGCAACGGTTGGCGCCCCCGACAATGAGCACCAACAAATCCTCTTGCGCCGAATTGGGAACAGAACGCGTTGGTGGACAGTCGAACTAGGAGTGTGCCGCGACCGCCAAAATGGCTGCTGGTGCACCGGCGTCGGAAACCTATATATCGCCAGAGAAATTCCGAAGTCGCGCCATATGTCGCCCACGCACCCTGGGAGGCCGGGATTCGGGACAGAGACGCAAACCAGGGCCGGCGCACGGGCGACGCTCGGGCGACGCACTGAACGAAACTTACAGGGGGGGGGGTGGTCGCTTCACTGGGCCTTAACATGCTCGAAGAAGCCTTCCTCGAAACGCTTCAGCAAGAAGCTGTCCAGGTCCGCGACCTGGGTGGCGACGCCATAGGTGTTCGTGGCGAGCTGGTCGAGCTCCATCTCAAACATGTCGTGACCGTATAGCTTGACGTGGGGCTCCTGGCACTTACTGCAAACAAAGAGGAGGATCGAGGAGGAGGAGGAGGAGGAGGAGGAGGAGAAGGAGAAGGAGGATGATTAGCAGGAGGACCTATATAGGGAGGAATTCTACGAGTGCAGGACGATGAGAGGAGGATCGGGTCCTGGTCGGCCGCTGCAGCTCCCGCGTCAGCCCCTGCTGCGCCGCTGGCGTCGCCGATCGGAGCTCCGCTCGGCGGCTCTGGGGCGCAGCTCGCGTCGTCGATCTCATGACAGCGCGGGCCCCTGCCATCGACCAACTCGAGGCCAAGCGCAGTCTCGGGAGGACTCGAAGCTGGGGGCATGCGCATCATATAATTCTCGTCATCGCTGATGGACTCGGGGACATCGGGGACCGCGGGGACCGCGAGCCTGCCTGAGCGCTGCTGCATGCGTTGCTCGTGCCGTTCGATGGTGCGCTGGCGCAACTCGTTCGCTTGAGTACTCCCGATCTCCTCGAGCTGCGTCGACGGGATCTCCAGGCTGTCACCGACCTGCTGATCCAATTTCGGTTTCAGTTTCCGTTTCGTTTGATCGAATGTCGAGGCTCGAGGCTCAGAAGGTCGTGGTCGAGGTTCGGGGGGGAGGGGGGGAGGGGGGGGGGTCAAGGCCGACCGATGGATGTGGTGGTGTGTTTCCCTGCCGACCTCGACGGGTCGCTGCGATCGCCAAGCCATGGCACGATCTTGGCGTACGAGCTCAGTTTGGGCAGCCATGGAATTGTAGGACATGCTCGTCGTCGAATCGCCCCATATAACACACGGCTCGAACCATAATACAGCAACAGTTTCAGTTTCAAGTTCGGTGCCACTTCAAGTTTCAATCGATTTAAGCTTCAACCTCAGTTCAGTCTCGATCAGTCTCAGCATTGATA
Organism: Prorocentrum cordatum; assembly: GCA_963575745.1. Taxonomy (NCBI): domain Eukaryota; class Dinophyceae; order Prorocentrales; family Prorocentraceae; genus Prorocentrum; species Prorocentrum cordatum. The sequence continues at coordinate 201,394 of CAUYUJ010017644.1, read as the reverse complement.
GAGTGGGAGGAGGACGAGGACAACGGACAGGAGGAGGAGGAGGAGGAGGAGGAGGAGGAGGAGCAGCAGGATGAGGAGGAGGGCTCGTTTCGCCGATCGCGCCTGGCTCCCACCGACGCCAACCTAGAAAAACGGCGGTGGCTCGATGTCCCTAGGGCTCGAGGCTGGCGAAGGCGATCGCTTCGCCTTCTTCGAAGGCGTGCGAGGTGTCTCAGGCTGCGCCGATGCCTCAGGCTGTGCCGATGCTGCTGCCGCCGATGCTGCTGGCTTCTTCATCGCAGCAGCTGGTCGCTTGTGCGTTGTGTGCGGGACCACCTCATGCTTTTTCTCGATCGTTTCCGACCTGGTAAGCTCTCCGTTGCTGTATTTTTCTGCCCACGTATTGATCCACTTCAATGCGGCTGCTTCCTTCTCGTTTTCATCAGCCCCTGGAAACCAGTCCCGATTGATCATGATCATGCACCCCTCGAGGTCCCGAAGCGTGAACAGCCTCTGCCTGCCTTTGTTGGGGGGTGCATCCCACCTGGCTTTCACCACCACCCCGCTCCCGTCCTTGAAGTAGCCCGAGGCCGTCGAGGCCTTCCCCCCCCTCTTGACGACGGCCTGCCCGTCGCCGACCTCGTCATCGCCGTCGATCGCCTGGCCCTTGGCTGCCTTCTTGCCGTTGGCCGCGAGCCACGCCCCGATGCTCGCCGCAGAGGGATCGAGGCGATAGAGGAGGATCCACGAGGAGGAGGAGGAGGAGGAGAAGGAGCAGGGAGAGGAGGAGAGAGAGGAGGTAGGAGAAGCAGGAGGAGGAGGAGGAGGAGGAGGAGGAGCAACAGCAGCAGCAGCAGCAATAGGTGCCTGAGGCACGTCGTGCTCGGCCCCGTCGTCCCACTTGGCGCGCATCGGCTCTGCGTGCGACTTGCCTGACGCTTCTGCTCCTGCCCCTGCTCCTGCTCCTGCTCCTGCTCCTGCTCCTGATCCTGCTCCTGCTCCTCCTCCTCCTCCTCCTCCTCCTCCTCCTCGTCTTCATCATGATCCTCATCTTACTGGCACGCCTTTGGGCACGAGCATCTGCGCGCACCAGTCGATGGGATCCTCCTCGGGCGACGCGGTCCAGCGGAACGCGCGCTGCTGCACCCTGTCGTAGCTGATGTTCGGCTCCTGCAGGGGGCGAGTTTTTCAGTTTCAATTTCGGTCTCGGTTTCGATTTCAGTTTCAATCGAGATTTCAAGCTAGGAGAGGAGTGGGTGGAGGAGGATGGGAGGAGGAGGAGGAGGAGTAGGAGGAGGAGGAGGAGGAGGAGGAGGAGGATCAGGAGGAGGAGGAGGATGAGGAGGAGGAGGAGGAGGAGGAAGGGTGAGCTCGGTTGCAATGGACCCGCATGCGGTCCTTAGCAGCTGGTTTCTTGATGACGAGCGGCTGCGAGTCTTCGAAGTCGTCGACGCACATGTCAACCTCCTTCGGGCTCTCCTCCTCGCCCTCCTCGCCCTCCTCGCCCTCCTCGTCCTGCTGATCCGAATCCTGCGCTTCGGAGACGAGCTCGCCGATCATCTTGCCCCAAGCTTTAAAAAACCAAGACCTCTCCCGACGGACGAGTTCTCGACAGTGTGACATCATTGTGCGCAATCGCTTGTCGATGTGGGAAATCCAATCTAATTCCTTGCCCTTCTTGACCCTCACATGCTTATCCTTCACCATAGTATCTAGAGCTGCTTGCACAGCTGTGGGCGTCACACTCCAACTCAAACATGAATTCGCGATCTCTTTGATGAGTGGCAGGTGTTCCTTCAATCTCGATCTGTCCACACGGCTCCTGTGCATGCGCTCACCATACTGCACGGCGTTAGTCGTGGTGATGTGTTTCTCCAATATCTGGCGCAACAGTTTTGTGTCATTGCATCGCGTCTTGTACACTGATGGCTTTTTCAAAGCCTTCATGGATCGGAGATCATATTTTGAGCCTAAATGGCGTCGGGGAGGCTCGAGGAGGTCAGAAGGAGGAAACAGAAATATCAAAGGTCCGTCTCCTCGAAATGTGAGGCGTTCTCTGCGGCCACATGCGCACTCGACCAGACACCGACATGTACTACTACTACTACTACTACTACTACTACTACTACTACTACTACTACTACTACTACTACTACTACTACTACTACTACTACTACTACTACTACGACTACTACTACTACTACTACTACTACTACTACTACTACTACTACTACTACTACTACTACTACTACTACTACTACTACTACTACTACTACTACTACTACTACTACTACTACTACTACTACTACTACTACTACTACTACTACTACTACTACTACTACTACTACTACTACTACTACTACTACTACTACTACTACTACTACTACTACTACTACTACTACTACTACTACTACTACTACTACTACTACTACTACTACTACTACTACTACTACTACTACTACTACTACTACTACTACTACTACTACTACTACTACTACTACTACTACTACTACTATCCACCACATACGAAAGTATGCCAGGCGCGTGGGCGTTTATACCATTCTTGAGTTTTGAGACGGCGGGTGGGAGTGGTGCGAAATTCAAACGCCGCGGTGCCAATACTGAGCTCACAACGGTGCAAATTTTAACTCGGGGCGGTGTTAATCATGATCACGGCGCGGTGCAAATTTTAAAACGCAGCGGTGTAAATTTTTCGTTGCGTTGTAAACCCCAACGGTGCAAATTTTGATCCCCGCGGTGCAAAAAAAAAACCCTGCGGTGCAAACGCTTTCAAAACGCCGGTAATTTTTTGCACCGTTTACCCCGTGGGGAGGCAGCCACTGGGAGGTCATCGTCGGAAGGACTGGAACGGATTAAGCACAATGTGTGGTACGACGGATTAGGCAGCAGATGCTGGGCCCAGGGAGGTTAGGAGGCAGCCACTGAGCGGATTGAGCCCCATTGGGGGGGCTCCTACGCCGGATCAGGCCGCGGATCCCGGGCCTAGAGGAGGTTCGGCGGCAGCCACTGCATGGGAGGTCGTCGTCGGAAAAATTAAGCCGGATTGAGCCCCATTGGGGGGCTGCTACGCCGGATCAGGCCGCGGATTCGGCGGGATCAATCCGGATTATAAGCGTGATGGAGCCACATTCAGCGGGATGAGACCGTAGCCATCCGGATTTCGGACCAGGGCAAAGTCAGAATCCGACCTCCCAGGAATCCAGAAGCTTCCTAGATGGGGTCCGAGTAGATGGGGTCGAAGGATTGCGTCGCATCGCCAATGCGTCGCCGATGTATCGGCGATGCATCAGCGACGGCGGCGATGCATCGGTGACGTCGGCGTGGGGAAACACGGTCTACATATCGAGCCGCATCGTCGATGCATCGACGATGCAGTGCGATCCTCCGACCCCATCTACTCGGACCCCACCTAGGAGGCCTAGAGAGTTGCATCCGAAGGCATGGGCCTGGCCAGGATCCGGCGAGGCGGTCGGTCGACGCCCCCCGAGGCCAAGCCGCGCGGCGGGCGGACCCTTCCAGTTCGGAGCCGGCGCCTCGTCTCGCCGCCGCGCCACGCCTGCCGAGCTCAGAGCTGCGCGCGTCGCTGCTGACCTCTGGATGCGCTCGGGCCTTGCCTTGGCTCGGGCGCGTCCCCCTACAGGCGGATGTCGGAGGAAAACTGAGGATAGGCAAACAATGTCCAAAAATAGTCCAAGTATTGTCAACAACTCGTCTCCAGACTCCTTTTGGACCATTTTTGAGCATTCCTCCCGTAGAGGGACAGGCCCGGCTCAAGCCTTGCCGCCCGGCGTGGGGGCGCCGCCGTCGTGGAGCGGCCGAGAGAGGCGGCCAGAGGCACCGAGATCAGTGCTCCCCTCGCCGCCGAGGTTGCGTCTCTCCTCACAGCCGGGCTGCTGAAGTAAGGAGCGATCCACAAGGAACGAAGCCCCTGCCCGGCCCCCGAAGAGCCTGCGTGCACGAGGGGGGCTGGAGGAACGGCCATGGAAGGACCTAGGGAACACTGAGCCCCTTCCGAACCCAACCTTCTCCTTGTCTCAGCGTCTTGGCTGTAGCCAGACTTGCCCACAGGATTCTTACTGTCTACTTCAGTACCGCCCACAGCAGAAGTGCCCTGCGGCGTTGTCCCTCCCGTGAGCCTCCGGTGGGCCTCCCGAGCGTGCCCGCTCGCTTGCGATGCGCTTTGCGCTGCCAGCGCAGCTGCCAGGAAACTCTCCCCCCAACTTGCCTCCTCCTCCTCCTCCTCCTCCTCCTCCTCCACCTCCTCCTCCTCCTCCTCCTCCTCCTCCTCCTCCTCCTCCTCCTCCTCCTCCTCCTCCTCCTCCTCCTCCTCCTCCCCCTCGCCCATCCCCCCCCTCTGCTCCTCGCCTCCTCTCGGGGATGGACAGCGAGCCCCCTGCCGCAACGCACCCGGGTCGTGAGAGAACGGCACACGGCCAGACCCGCGGCGGATCCTGGCGGGCGCTTGTCGCGGATCGACGCGGCAGGGTCGGGCCCCCACGAGCCTCTGATCCCTCCTGCGTGCTGCCTCTGATCCCTCCACCCCCTCCTCCTCCTCCTCCTCCTCCTCCTCCTCCTCCTCCTCCTCCTCCTCCTCCTCCAGGAGCCTCGGCCCTCGAACCTTCGACCCCGGAGCCAGCGGCCGCCGCTCCAGGAGCGGACGCGGCCGCCGAGCCTGAGGACACTACCCATGCGCATGGCGCAGTACTAGGCAGCGCAGTTAACGCCTCCCCCATCCACCCCCCTTTTGATCCTTCTCCGCCCATCGCCTCCCCCAAAAAACACGTCATGTGTTTTGTTGTTTCACAAAGTCCTGGCCCCCGGCAAGGAAATCCTGAAGCAGAAAACTGCGGACCAACTCCATCATGTTGTTCCAGATCGGTTGGAGGTCTGGGTCCTTTCCCCCCCCCCCCCCCCCCTCCACCCTACCTCCTCCTCCTCCTCCTCCCCCTCTCCTCCCCCTCGCCCCGCCCCCTTCTGCTGCTCTCTGGACCCCCCTTTGCTGCTCCCTGGAATTTCACGGCCATCACGTGGCCCGAGGATCGCACAGCTGTCTCCATCCCAGGCTAGCAAAGCACGCGCGCACATTACAATTGTGATTATCACACCATTTTTGGCGTCGGCCACGCGCACAGCGGCGCGGCGCAGTGCAGGTCAGGCAAGCTCGCGGACTGGCCCAGCTCACGCGGCTTGGAGAAGCTGGATCCACAGGGGATCAACAACAACTCTCGCGGGTGGGCAGTCGCGAGTGGAAGGACGGGGGAGAGGGGCGCAGGGGGAAAAGAGGAGGGACACAGGGACAAGACGGCGCCGCGCGGCGATGACGAGCCGAGACAGCAAGCGAGGCGCAGCGGGAAGGCGGCAACGTAGGGCGACGAGATCTATAAATATCGCATATCCACCGCTGCTGGCCATGCCCATCCCGGGCCCAGGAGTGGTGTACACGGCCCCTGACTTGACCAGGGAGGCACACCCACAGCTCCTGGGCCCAGGATGGGCCTGGCCAGCGGAGGTCCATGTGGATAGGCCTGCTTGCCCCACAACGGCAGCCAGCCATGACTGCCTGTTTGAGCCCGTCGTCGTCGTCGTCGTCGTCGTCGTCGTCGTCGTCGTCGTCGTCGTCGTCGTCGTGGTCGTGGTCGTGGTCGTGGTCGTGATCGTGGTCGTGGACGTGGTCGTGGTCGTCGTCGTCGCCGTCGTCGTCGTCGTCGCCGTCGTCATCATCGTCTCTTCGTCGTCGCGCGCGCTCTCTCTCTCTCTCTATCTCTCTCTCTCTCTCTCTCTCTCTCCCCCCTTCGGCTTCTCTTCCGTTCTCTTCCCTCCCTTCTTCTTCTCGCCTTCTCCCCTGCCCTCCCGAGGCGCGGCGTGCCGCCGCGCAGCCGCCCCCCCCCCCCGCGCGCAGCCGCCCCCTTCTGCGCCGCCCGCAGCGGGGAGGGGGGCGGGAGCCTCCCGACGAGTCGCCCTCCTCGGAGCCCGCGCCACCCGCCAGGCGCGGCCGAGGGGGCATCGACGGCCGCCGCGGGGGCCTCGCCGACGCAGGTGCCCGGAGGGGGGGGGGGGCAGAACCGCTCCTCCACCTCCGGTCCTCCACCTCCTTCTCCTCCTCCTCCTCCTCCTCCTCCTCCTCCTCCTCCTCCTCATCGTCCCCCTCTTGTCCTCCTTCTCCTCCTCGTCCTCCTCGAGTCCTCCTCCTCCTCCTCCTCGAATTCTCCTCCTCCTCCTCCTCCTCCTCCTCCTCTCCTCCTCCTTCTCCCTCCGCCTCCAGCCCCCCGCCTCCTCGCTCCTTCCTCCTCCTCCTCCTCCTCCTCCTCCTTCTCCTCCTCCTCCTTCTCCTCCTCCTCCTCCTCCAGCCCCCTCTGGCCCAGACGGGCCGTCCTCGCGCGCACGTGGAGGGGGCGCAGCGCGGGGGAGCCGCCATGGCTGCGGCAGGGAAAGGACTACGATGAGTGCGGGGTCTTCATGGGCGGCGCCTGTGCCGCTCGCGCGACGCGCCCGCCTGTGGTTTGGGCCGCAGGCCGCGCGGCGCGCGTGGGCCCCGTGAGGAAGGTGGACAAGGTCGCCTCAGTGGTCGGCATGGTGTTCATCTTCCCGGAGTGCGCGTACGGCAAGTTCCTCCTCTTCAAGGGGCCGGCTTGCCGTACTGAGTCCCCAGGGGGCCAGGAGCGCCTGAAGGAGCAGGTGGTGGACGTGATGATGCTGGTTGCAATCACGGTGATCTCTAGTGCTTTCGGCAAGATGCGGGAGGCGAAGCTGGAGCTCACGGAGAATTCGTTCGAGGAGGTGGGGGTCGTCCACCAGTCTTCGATGATCAGCAGGGTGAGCGACCCGTTCAAGTCGCTCGAGGTTGAGTACCAGCCACTCTCTCGAGTGGCGGGTGCTCATCAGGCCTGAGGGCCCTTTAGGCCTCGGGGGGGTGGCTGTGCTCGGGGGGTTCGTTCTTTCAGCGGGCCTCCTCTCGGCCCCTCCTGGGTGTCTGGGGCCCCGTGGGCCCGCCCGTCCGCTCCGCTGAAAGGCCCTAGGGTGCAGCTATCCCCCTGGGGCGCGGGCGGCGTCCGCGGCCGTAGCGCCGAGCGTTCGGGTCCCGACCCGTTCGATTTAGTCAGCACCCTCAGCACCCTCCTCCTCCTCTTCCTCCTCCTCCTTCTCTTCCTCCTCCTTCTCTTCCTCCTCCTCCTCATCCTCCTTCCTGCTCCTCCTGTCTGCTCCTCCCTCCCTCCCACTCTCCGTCCCTCCCGCCCTGCCGTCCTCCACCTGCTGGCCCTCGCCGCCCTCGGACATGTGGCGCGGTCCTGGTGGCTTTACGGGCCCGCAGAGCCACCGAGACCGCCATGTCCGAGGGCGGCGGGGAGCCCTGGGGCTTCCCGCAGCTGAGTTGTCCCTGGGCCCCGCTGCAATCCTGGGCGGGCTTCCTGATGAAGCGGCCTCCTCCTCCTCCTCCTCCTCCTCCTCCTCCTCCTCCTCAGCGTTTTCTTCTTCCAGCTCCTCCTCCTCCTCCTCCTCCTCCTCCTCTTCCTCCTCCTCCTCCTCCAACCCCCTGTCCACTTATCCCCGCGGTGGTCCTCGTAGTCTTGAAAGGAACAATGTGGGCGGACGGTGGAGACACGGCTCTGCCGGCGTAGACGTTTTTTAGCCGGCGTGTCCTTTCTTCGCCCGCTTACCGCTCCAGTCCCAGACTCTGGCGGCGCGCAGAGGGGGGGTTTGGGGAGGGGGGAAGGCCTCTTAGAAGGAGGCTGCCTCCAAGAAGGCGCGGGCCTTGCATCTACAGACAAGGCCCGTGCCTTCTAAGAAGCAGCCTCCTCCTAGGAAGCGAAGGATTGCAAAAAAACCGAAGGATTGCAAAAGAACCTCCGTTCGAAGGATTGCAAAAAAACGAAGGATTGCAACACATCCTTCGTTTTTTGCAATCCTTCGTTTTTTTTGCAATCCTTCCCCCTCCCCCTGCCCTCCCTCTGCGCGCGGCCGACGACGTCCAGCGCGCTTGGCCAATTTTGACCTTGGCTTTCGAACGCTTTCGGCCTCCGGGGCGCCCTCGCCGGGCCCCGCTCGTCTCCAACGCGCGCGCGCGCCTCGGCTTCGGGGCCAGGTCGGGCGTGTCCCCCAACAGGTGGATTTTTGAGGAAACATCTTAAACACATGGAGAATACAAAAAAAAGCAAAATTCGTCCAAACATCGCCCCCGTACTATATTTTTATAGCTACTTTTGAATATTCCTCCTGTAGAGGGACGAGCCCGCCGTAACCTCAGGGCCGCCCAGACCTCCAACGCACTCGGCAAGGACCAGACGGAGGAGTCTCTCGACGAGCGCGGTCCACTTCTCGCAGAGTGACTACTCGCAAATGGCCTGCATCCGAGAAAATTACATCGAAGCAGACATGTGTCTTCGCCGGACGCTTGCGCGTATGCACTTTGCGAGCAGTGGAACGCGTCCGGTCAGTCTCGCTGTTTTGGGACTCCGGTGGCCCTCGCCGGGCCCCGCGTCGAGAACGGCCGGGGATGAGGTGCTGGCCCGTGGGGAGAGAACCTGGACTTCTGGGAACCCTGTACGCAGCAAAGGCCATACGCCGGGTCTTGAAAGACGGGGGCGCGCAAACATGGATTAGCAATCCATGGATTTGGCGCGCGGTCGCCTAATCCATGGATCGGGGCAGGTGCCCTCCCCCAACTGCGGCCAGTGCCGCCTCGCTCGGCGGCTGAAATCCGCGATTTCCCATGGAAGCGGGGCCCGTCGCTAATCCACGCCCCCTTAATCCATGTTTGTCATCGCTTGACATACGTCGGGTCTCTAAAGGTGTCGCAGTTTTTCAATGCCGTCCGGTTTCGCTCCGATTCGGGCCTGAGACCTGCTGCAGAAAGTTGGGGTCAAGGCTTCGGGCATTGATTGATACATATTTTTGCGACGACGGATCTCAAGGGAAAGGGGGGTTCAAGAATCAATCGCATGCAACTGGTCTTCCAAGCGCCTCTTGGCAACGGATGTGCAAACGTATCGGAGAGTGCCTGTGCGGCGGGGCCGCAACTGGCTGCGTGGAGCAAACATTGCCCCCCACCCTGGTTGTCCAACCCTGTTGTGTACCTTTTCAGCCGAGGAAGGCTGGGGGGATGGGGTGGAGTGAAGGGCATGGGCGGGGAGAACCCTAGAGCATCCGATGTCTTGTTTTCTTCCATGCGGGTCCGCCCCAGGACCTTCGCCAGCGGGGACTCCAAGTAATAAAGGGTGGCCTGTTCAAAGAGATTCCACGCAACAAGTACAACGACAAGCACGTGAACAAACACATGAATAAGCATGTACACAAACAGTATCACACATAAAACCTCGTAAAGCGAACTTGCTTTCGCGCTGGAAAGCGGGAAGTTGTCGAGAGGTCCGACATCTCGACAACTTCCCGCGGACCAAATTCTCGCGCCCGCCCGCGCGCATCCCGTGGACGGCGGCGGCGCAGGCAGGCTCAGGCAGCGCCGCCCCGTGCCGGCGCAGCAACTCCAGCTGCGCGACGATAAAAAGCGGGTCTTACGCGAGATGACACAGCGACCTTACGCGGTGCTTTGCGCGAGCCGCCGGCGCGGCACGCTACTTTGGAGACTAGGGCGCTTCCGCACGACATTGCGCAGGCAGCTTACGCGCCAATGTCGGCGCAGACGACCCCGTTTTCTTGCGTCGCTCAGCTGTCCTCCCTCTCCTCATCCTCCTCCTTCTCGCTGGTTGCGTGTTCCCCAAACACAGCGGCTAGGGGAACGCATGGTCCAATAGCGTGGTCAAGCTTTGCCCAAACGTTTGGCCGCACAGGCATGTCCTCCAGGTGATTTCACCGTACTCCAAATCCCTTATTAATCGTCCCCCAGGTCTGGTTTTTAAGGCGCCTTTTTTGTAACTAGGGGGGTCCGGTTAATTGTTGGGGCGGTTTCTTTGGATTGGAGCTTAGGGGGTCCGGTGTGTTAAGGCGCCCCGTCGGAGAGGGGGGTCCGGAATGTTAGGTCGCATTTGGAGGGGGGTCAAGTTTTATAGAGGGGGTCATTAATAAAGGATTTGGAGTAGCTTTGCCCAAACGTTTGGCCGCACAAGCATGTCCTGAAAGGCAGGGGGCGGCGGTGATTTCGCTGTAGGCTTCTGGAGAAGGAGGAGAAGGAGGGGGAGGAGGAGGAGGAGGAGGAGGAGGAGCAGGAGGAGGAGGAGGAGGAGGAGGAGGGGGGGGGCTTCGATAGTGACCTTCTCACGACGTCGGGTACCGAGGCCCATGTCGTCCCTCTCCTCCTCGTCTTCCTCCCCTCTAGTCCTGGAGCATCTCGGCAGCCTTGTCGCAGACACCAACTCCAGAGGGGTCCGTGCGTCCGTGTTCCTTCCTCGTCCTCCTCCTCGTCCTCCTCCTCCTCATCCTCCTCTTCCTCCCCCTCCTTCTCCCCCTCCCCATCCTTCTCCCCCTCTCCTCATCCTCCTCCTCCTCCTCAAATCTCCCCCTCCCCCTCCTCCACCTCCTCCTCCTCCTGCTTCTCCTCCTCCTCTCCTTCTCCCCCTCCCCCTCCCCCTCTCCTCCCTCCTCCTCCCCCCCCCCCTCCTCCTCCTCCTCTCCTCCTCCTCCTCCTCCTCCTCCTCCTTCTCCCCCTCCTCCTCCTCCTCCTCCTTCTCCTCCTCCTCCCAGCCCCGCTTCCTCCTCCTTCATGCATTCATGCCACTTGTGCTTGTACGCATCATCTTACTCATATACATACACCTAGAGATCCGACGCTCCGAAAAAATTGGAGCGGCCATTTTTTTGCCGTTTTCAGCCCCCGGGGGCCCTCGCCGGGCTTCGGGACCTTCAAAAAACACCTCGGGACGAAAAATCGGTCCTAGGGAAATGGTCCAGACCCCAAGGGACCACGCATCGAACAAATTGGAGCGGCCGGGTGTCTGGGCAAAACGCGGCCCCCGAAAACCCGACCCTTTGCCCGGGGCCGGTACTTCGTCCCGAGTCGCCTCTGGACTGCCTCCAGGGCCCTGCGAGGGCCCCAGGAGGCCGAGCACTGAATAATTTAATGAAGAAGACGGGAGGGGACACCGAACGATCCGCTGCCCCTCAAAATGGCGATCATCGTAACGGATGTGCTCTGTAGTGGCCGGCTGGGCAAACGTCACCTCATTCGCTCGCTGCCCCTCAAGGGGGCGATCATCGCAACGCAAGGAGAGCCCAGAATCGAATCGATAAATCGGATCGGCGATCGAAATGGATCGGTTCGGCGGAAATCGGCAGCCGAATCGGGAGAAGTCGAATCGGCGGAAATCGGCAAACTCATAGGCCTGCAATGAGAAAATCGAGCTCCAAATCGGAATCCGAAGTCGAGTCGAATCGGAATCGGAAGCCATCGAAACCGAATCGACTCGAATCGGGGGATTCGAAACGAACCACGGAAATTCTCTATCGGAAGCCGACCACCGTGAAAAGCGTCGGCCCTGCTATCGACAATGCCTAAAGGGTCTTTTTTTCTAGGGGGTCTATCCTGAGCAGCCCGGAGGCCGAGGCGGCGTGCGCGCGCGCTGCCCAGAGAGACGATCGGCGGCGGCGCCGCAGCGGCTGCGGGAACCGCTACAGCCAGAAACCTGGACACGAAGGCTACCATGTCAGGCATCCGGGCAAGCTCTCCGTAGGTTTCTTCACACGAGCCTGGGCCAACTTCTGTTGTTCATGCTGGAGTGGCGAGCCGTGCTCCATGAAACACCTGGATCGAGGCCTCCTCCATGGGGTCCGAGTTGATGGGATCGGAGGATCGCGCCGCATCGCCAATGCATCGGTGATGCATAGGCGATGCATCGCCGACGTCGGCGACGCACCGGCGACGTCGGCGTCGGGACAACATCGGGCTCCGCATCGAGCCGCATCGTCGATGCATAAGCGATGGGGCGCGATCCTCCGACCCCATCTGCGCCGACCCCATCTAGGATTAGGTCAGGCGTGTCCCCCTACAGGCGGATTTTGGAAGAAAAATGAAAAATACCCCCACAATGCCACTAAAATTCAAACATCGTCCAAAACTCGTCCCCAGACTACTGCTGGACTAGTTTCGAAGACTCCTCCTCTGGGGGGGCAGGCCCGACTTGAATCTGGGAGGACTGGGCTGGACCAACTTCCTGTCACGCTGGCCGAGAAACGCTGGCCCCGCTCTCCGGCAGAAGGCCTTCTCATCGGACGCTCGACGGCCTGCCTGCAGCCTGACCTCCTACAGAGTCTTGCCTGACTTCTCGAAAGAGGCCAGCCCGGGTGGGGCCCGAGCAGATGGGCTCGGAGGGTCGAGCCGCACCGCAGCTGCATCGGCGATGCGGCTCGATGCGGAGCCCGATTTTGTCCCGACGCCGACGTCGCCGGTGCGTCGCCGACGTCGGCGATGCATCGCCTATGCATCACCGATGCATTGGCGATGCGGCGCGATCCTCCGATCCCATCAACTCGGACCCCATCGAGGAGGCCTCTATCCAGGTGTTTCATCAACGCAGACGTCGCCGACGCATCGCAAACGTCGCCGATGCATCAACGATGCATCGGCGATGTGTCGACGACGCGGCGCGGTCGTCCGACCACATCTGCTCGGACCCCATCTAGGAGGCCCAGGTCTCAGCCCGCAGCAGCTAACTTGTCGTGTTCTCGCTCCTTCGTTTTTTGCACTCCAGCGACAATTATATGAGGATAACAGCTATCGTGTTGGGAAGAAGGGATTGGGAGGATGAAGGGCATGACTAATGGCATCCGGATGCAATGAACAATACCTTCGGGCGCCTACGGGCAAGGACATCCTCATTCCTCCCAGCCCGACAACATCTTCCTGAAAGTACTGAATATATCGGGGCTCTTTCCCAGAGTCGAAGAATCCAATCTACTGTTTTCGTTTATAGCGGGTCTCCCAGAACCCCCAACCTTTTGACAGCCCCGTGGCCTGGCGAGGCCCCGGACATCGAAAGCGGCCAAACACCTCACATCGCGACCTTTCCAAAGCGCGAGCACCGATGGCCACCGGACGAGAGGCCGCGGTGAGGGCCCCCCAGGAGGTGCCCCGCCTGGGGCGGCGCGGGGGGGCTTCGGCCGTGCGTGCGCGCGGCGGCCGCGCTCCCGCCGGCGACGCGCGCCGCTCGCGGCGCGCGCCGCCCGCGGCGCCCGCCGCGTCCTGCCCCTGCGTGCCTGCGTCCTCCTCCTCCTCCTTCTCCTTCTCTTTCTCCTCCTCTTTCTCCTCCTGGTTCTCCTCCTCGTTCTTCTCCTCCTGATCCTCCTCCTCCTCCTCCTCCTCCTCCTCCTCTTCCTCCACCCCCTCCACCTCCACCCACTCCTCCTTCTCCTCCTCCTCCTCCTCCTCCTCCTCCTCCCTCCTCCTCTCCTCCTCCTCCTCCTCCTCCTCCTCCTCTCCTCCTCCTCCTCCCTCCTCCTCCTCCTCTCCTTCTCCTCCTTCTCCTTCTCCTTCTCTCCTCCTCCTCCTCCTCCTCCTCCTCCTCCTCCTCCTCCCATTTTCTACTTGTCCTCCTCCCCTCCTCCTCCGCCTCCGGGCGGCTCGCACAAGATCGTGGCGCGAAGGGGCGGCCTGCTGAGAAGGCGCACGAAGATCGTGACGCTCTCGCTATGGCCTTTTTTCAGGTCTACTTCCGAATCGCACTACCGCCCGAAACTTCCCCGCTACTGCTCTTACTTGAACGCCGCGCCCCCGACACTCAAGAATCACGCTCTCCCTGTAGATTCCCGGGCGATTTGTTTGTAAATCGCGCTATCGTTCGAGATCTCCTCTCCATTCATGCAGGACTCACGCTTCAGTAGCCGCCTGCTCGACCTGGCCGCTTGGGCCCGCCTCCCCGCCTCGCCCGCCAGGGTCTGCCCGCCCGATCTGCCCGTCTGGTTCTGCCGCGTGCGTTCTGCTCCTAGCCCCTCTCTCCTGCTACTCCCCCTCATGCTCCATCCTCCTCCCTCCCCCGTGCCCCTTCCTTCCATCCGTCCTCTCCTCCACTTCCTCAGGGGAAGCACGAAATACTCGTTGCAGGTAAGGAGGGATATACGCTCCCAAGGGGGTACAATCGAAGACGAAGAGAACGGGTATCGAGGGTTTGGGACATTCGTGTTGAATAGCCCGCGAGCAGATAAGAGCGAACGATCTTAAAGTGATTGTTGTAGTGTTCCTCGCACTTCAGCCAGTGGCCGACAAGGGAGATATCCCCCCAAGAGGGTGTGATCGAACACGAAGTCGGTGGGCATCAAGGGTTGGGGTATACAAGATGGAAGACACGCGGGCAAGTAAGGGCCGACAGTCGCACAATGATTGTGTCTTGCTGGTGTGGTTGTTGGTGTTGGTGTTGGTGTTGGTGTTGGTGTTGCTCTTCCTGGTGTTGTTGTCGTTGTCGTTGTCGTTAACGTTGTCGTTGTCGCTGCCGTTGGTTATTATTGATGTTGTGGTTGTTGCTGTTGGTGTTGTTTGTGTTGCTGTACTTGTTGTTGGTGTTGGTTTTGCTGTTCTTGTTGCTGAACTCTCACATCTACAGAATGATTGTTGTTGACCCCCCCTCTTGTAACCATTGTTCATTTCCAGCTGAAGTGCCCCCCCCCCCTGGGCTCGCATCCTGTTTTTTTTCACAAGAAGGAAAACTGGGTGTCACGAAACTGTGCCACTGGCCCCGGTTTACAACAATTTCAACATCGCGCTCTCGCGACTCGCGCGGGTCTTCTTCACAATTCATGTGGGAATCGCTCTCTCGCGTGGGACTTCCACACGGTTCGTTCAGGCGCCGCGCTCTCGACACTCGGGAATCACGCTCTCGCTTTGGCCATTCTCGCGATTTACATGAGAATTGCCTTATCCCTCGAACTCTCCTCGCGATTCATGCAGTACTCACGCTTCAGCAACACGCCTCTCGACCTGGCCGCTTGGGTCCGCCTTCCCGACCCGCCCGTTAGGGTCTACCCGCCCGATGGGCCCGTCTGGTTCTGCCAAGTGTTTTCTGCTCCTGGCCCCCTCATGCTAATCCCGTGTTCAATCCTTTTCCCTCCTCCTTCAATCCGCCCTCTCTTCCCCAGTTTCATGGGCTGCCACAATTACAGCCGGCAGGCGAGGAAGATAAACCCCAAAGGGGGCACGATCGAAGACGAAGAGGGCGGGTACCGAAGGCTTGGGATATACGCGTTGAATGGCACGTGAACAGGTAATGGCGAACAGTCTTGAAATGATTGTTGTTGTTATTGTTGTTGTTGTCGTCGTCGTTGTCGTCGTCGTTGCTGTTCGCCTTCCCCCCCATCCAGGGGCCCTCTTTCGAGCCTGGCGGGCCCTCCGAAGTGGGCCCGGGGGAAGGGGGAAGGAAGAGGAGACACCAAGAAGAGAACCCGTGCCAGCGCCGGGGGTGGGCGCAGCCCCAGCCCTCGACAGGTACTGACGGCGCGGCTGCTGATGCTGGCCAGCAGCGCCGCTCCCGCCACCGCCGCGATAGAGAGAAGCGAGTCTTCCGACCCCATCTGCTCTGGCCCCATTTGGGAGGCCTGCAGTTTTCGGGGGGTCGCGAGCGGCGAACGCATCCAGATCCGCGCCCTCGCGGTCTGGACTCCAGGGCGCGATCCCGTGGATGCGCGGTCATGTGGATACGTTCCGCGCGAGGCATCCGGTACGAAGACGCAACGCATCCACGGGGTTGAGGCCCAGGGGCCCAGCCTGCGAGGTCGGTGGACACGCAAATGTCTCCCGCTCGCGACGACCGGGAGGGCGGAGGGAAGGAGGCCCTCCTCACTCTTCGCGCCGCTCCCCTCCCGCCTCCCCTGGGGACATCTGGAGAGAGAGGTCCAGCGCAAGGCTCGTGGGGCCCCCCTCAGAAGCCCCCGGTGGCTCCGAAGAGGTTGCGCACGTTAAAGGAACCTGCGCCACGGAAGGAGGGCCCAGCCCTGGCCCTCCAGAGCGCCATCAGGTGGCAGGCCCTCATCACATCTCCCTACTGCCCATCAGGACGGCTTCAAACTACGACTTCAAAGGACCAGGGTAGATCCAGGGTGCGTGACTGATGCTGCCAGGCGCCCTCCCATCCCAAGTGCCACCCCCTACATAGAAGTCCCTACCAGCTTTCCTTCCCAGAACACAAAAAACGTATTCTTCGAAGATGAGCACCCTGTGGGCCTGTCGCTCTTGCAGGAGCCCCGTTTGCAGGGGACTGCCTTACCTCCCTCTAGCGATCTGTAGTGGATGCAACAAGGTATGGTGACAAAGATCAGCACGGTGCCCAACGCGGACACGATTTTCCGAAATCACCGCCCCCGAAGTGTTCCATCATAGGTCTCAAGCGAGAGCCCAATTTTGGAAAGGAGCCGCCCTCCAATCCGTGTATCTGCTGCATCGTTTCCACCTTCTGGTCGTTACCCCCCAGGGCGTTGCAAGCGACTGCCTCATTTTGACAAGGAGCCGCCCTCCTCCATCATTGCAGCTGTCGCGAGCTTTGAACGCGAACATGCGCGGCGCTAGAGCGAGAGCCAATTTTGAAAACGATCCCACTCCATCCCTGTAGGCATTGCAGAGTTTCGAACGGAGTGTGCGCGGCGGTTTGGCAAGAGTCTAATTTCTAGGGAGCCCACAAAGGACATACGCGCCCAACTATTTACATGAACACGGCCCCTTGACCCGCGAGACCGGCCGCATGATACGAACATCCGCGCAATGCGAACCCTCGAAACCAGCGTGGACTCATGTACGTGTACGTCCTTCTTTCGCTCCTGAATTTTGAACACGACCCACCCACCTGCATGTGGCTGTTGCGAACATTTCAGGCGAGAGTGCGCGGCGTTCGCGCGACAACACATCAAGTTTATACGACGAAGGCGCGCGGCGCCAAAGCGAGAACCGCATGTTGAACACCAGCCCCTTTCCATCCGTGCAACCGCTGCGAAACTCGACCATCATAGTCAGAACATGGGAGGACGGCTCAGGCGAAACGCCCAGCCCGCCCTGCCGACATGTCTGGTGGTTACAAAGGGAGGAATTATCTATAAGAAAAAGGGCTGAAGAGGAGGATGATAGTAATGAACAGAGAGGGCGAGGACAAGCAGGATAATGTGGACGACTACGAGAACGAAGACGGGGAGGACGGAGCGGCGGGAGGAGGGGATAGGAGGAGGAGGGACGAGGAGGACGACTCGGCCCTCCTAGACGCAGAGGGACGAGCATGCCCCCACCCCGACGCGCCCACTGGCCGCGCAGTGCGAGCGGCGCAAGCAGCGCGCGCGCGCGGAGAGGCGCCCTCCTCTCGGCGACGTTCGCCTGCAACGGGGCACTCAAGAAGTAGAAGGCGCGGATGAGCACCGCGTCCTCGGCCGACGGGGTGCCCGCGCTGATGGCCGTCGCCACCACCGCCACCGCAGCCGAAGCCGCCGTAGCCGCCATCGCCGTTCGTCGTCTTCGTCGTCGTCGTCGTCGTCGCCGTCGTCGTCGTCGTCGCTTCGGACGTCCACCGTTCCGTGAACGCCGATCCGCGACGACG
>CAUYUJ010017644.1:151447-176447 GCA_963575745.1 Prorocentrum cordatum | reverse complement strand
GGAGAGGGCCCTCAGAGGCAGAAAATAGGGACAAACCTCCTGTCGTGACTTTCTCACAACGCGAGGGGGTCTGGGTCCAATGGCTCCTTCGCCAATGCCCTCGCAGTGCAGTCGGACCGAGGTGCAAGATCGAGGACGGTTCGGGGAGGGTACTTTGAGGTTCTTGGTGCTTGTTGGATGCTTTTGTGCATCCTGGGGGGGGGGTACCCTCGAGTGACCTGGTCCGCGAATAACCTCCCGTCGTGCTCCTCGTCGGGGCTCGGAGGGGTCCTGGGCCCGGAGACCTCGGCCCCCTCCCTGGGGCCGGCCGTCCGTCCAGAACGCTGCCCTATACTTAGGTCGGGCATGTCCCCCTGCAGGCGGATTTTGGACGAAAAATGAAAAAAAAAAAACCCACAAATATCCAACACATATTCAAAAATGGTAAAAACAATCGTCCCCTATAATATTTTTTGACTAGTTTTGAATAGTCCTCCTGTAAAGGGACAGGCCCAACTTAGCCCTATACTGCGGCCCCGCAGGGAGGCCGAGGAGCGATGAGCTCTCGGATGAACCACTTTTGGGCACGCTCGACCTCCTCCCAGAACAGCCACCTGTCGAGAACTCTGCGCGCTCCCATGCCGCGTCATGAGTGTTACGCTCTTACTGCCCTAGACGAGCGCGTTCCACTACTCGCAAAGTGACTACGTAGCACCCCGCAGTTGCGGATAAGAGTGAGGGGGCGGCGAGGACGTCGTCAGTCTGCAAGGCTCTGAAGAAGCCCGCCGCAGGCGCCTAATTTTTACAACGTATGTAGTGAGCCCGCCGCAGGCGCTGATTCCTTCGTTAAAGCAATGTGGGTGGATCGCGGGGTGGGTCGCGGGTGGGTCGCGGGTGGGCCGCGGGCCAGGTCGCGGATGGGTCGCGGGTGGGCCGCGGGCAGGGTCGCGGATGGGTCGCGGGGTGGGTCGCGGGGTGGGTCGCGTATGGGTCGAGGGGTGGGTCGCGGGGTGGGTCGCGGGGTGGGTCGTGGGTGGGTCATGGGCAAGTCACGGGGTGGGTCGCGGGGTGGGTCGCGGGTGGGTCGCGGCCACCTGTCGAGAACTCTGCGCGCTCCCATGCCGCGTCATGAGTACTACGGTCTTCCTGCCCTAGACGAGCGTGTTCCACTACTCGCAAACTGACTACTCGCACATGGCCTGGATCCCCCGCGGAGGACCTACGATCATTACATCACAGCAGACATGTGCTTCTGGGACGTCTGCGAGCAGGCACTTTGCGAGTAATGGAACGCGCTCGGCGACACTCGCCTTCCTGTGATGCGCGTGTGCGCGCGTGTGTTTTTGTCATGGCGCTCGCGCTGTGCTCGCCTTGCGCAGCCGACACCGTCTTCTTCGGCATGTGGCTCGCCCTGCGCAGCCCTCCCCTCCGCAGCGTCGGGTGGCACGGCCGCGAAGCCTTCGTCGCCTTGAGCTCGCTGCAGTGACGCCAGGGAGGCCGAAACCGCCGGGGAGCGGCCTCGAGAGGCCCACCGCACCGAACAGCAAACTGGCCGCCGCGACTCTTCTTGCTCGCCTCGGCGCCTCCCCCCCCCCGAGCGCGCTGACCCCCCGGCGTCGTGATTTGGGACGGAGGCAGAGGACGAGGACGGCATCGGGCGAGGAGGAAGCGAGAAGCTCTGAGATCCTGCGGCTCCGGCGGACGCGCCGGGCGCGGCGGCCTGCTCAGAGCGTTCCAGAAACGCTCTGAGAGCGTTCTGGCACGTTGTGGAAGGGATTTATCCTCGTGCAGGCCCCGTCCTGCCCCCCCTGGGCCTCTTCCGCGGGACCGGCCTTTCGTCCCGAGTCGCTTCTTGAAGCCCCGTGAGGGCCCCTGACAACCGAAAATGCCCAAACGCCTCCAGTCGGGATGTGTTCACGATGCAGGGGAGGCTGGGTCCCTTGCTCGCCGAAAAGCCGTCCTCGATGTTCTTCCGCGGCGCCACGAGCCTCTGGCGGCTGTCCTCGTGCGCCCGAAAGCCGCGCGGGTTCAGACCACCTCCCCGTGGGCGCGCGCGCGCGCGCGCGCGCGCTCGCTGGCCCGAAGAGCTGGCGCTCCGCTCCACCGCCACGGCAAGTCTGGAGGAACGGGAGGAGGAGGAGGAGAAGGAGGAGGAGGAGGAGGAGGAGGAGGAGGACGAGGAGGAGGAGGAGGAGGAGGGGGGATCCTGAGAGGAGGAGGCTCCCTGCCCATCGAGGGGAAAGGTCAAGGAGGGAGAGGGGGAACACAGAGGAGGAGGAGGAAGAGGAGGAGGACGAGGAGGTGGGGCAGCGGGTGAATGCAGCTGGCCACGAACGCGGCTTGGGTTTCCTCCGCTGCGGCCTGGGAGCACGGAGCAATGGCCCGAACGCATGGGAGAGCGAGGCTGGGCAGAAGGATGGGATATCATGCGTGGAGGAGCAGGAACATGAGCACGATTTTAGACTGGAGCGATGGGGACAACGCCAGTTTTGGGGGCGGCGCGAGGTGCAAGAGTTAGCTTGCGCGAGCTGTTGCTGGAGGTCGCGAACTATTGCAAGGGGCGTGGACACTTGCGCTTGAAGGAATACACGGTTGCATCCACGCTCAACTATCGCGTCCAGGCTGCAAACCATTACATCCATGCAAAACCTACTGCAAGTACCATTGCACCCACTCCGCACCCCCTCCCCTATCTTTGCTACCCCCACAGCTTTGGCTTAGAACGACTGCATATATGCACGTGACTCTATACATGCGTACATGTATCCATCCATCCATCCATCCATCCATCCATCCATCCATCCATAGCTAAATGTGTATATATATATATACATACATATAATCTAGAACCACGCGCCGAAGGAACTCCCATAGCAAGTTGCCAATGAGATATGCAGGGCCGATTATGGAGATCCTTCGGGATTGGAAGAGGGATCTGCGGCAAGCAACTTTTGGTATCCTGGCGACGTGTCGGGGAGTCCTGGTGTTTTTTCGACGTTTCGTGCGCTTCCTTGATTCCACCCGAAGACCAAGGGAGGAAGAGCTTAGCAACAAAGAACTGTGCCCGAGTCTGGCTCCGAAACACCACGGAGTATCGAAAGCCGTCCCCTCCCTTATCCTGGCCACGCATCTGGGGCCAAGCCAAGGCGAAACGAAGTCAAGAAAACCCACCTGGGTCGCACCCGCAAGGACTCCAATTCGATGACTCTGGCTTCTCGGGGGGCAGTAATGAAGAGCCTCCGCGCCCTCCAGCAGCCCATGGGTCGCCCGCGGGAAATGCGGTATTGAGGGCCTTTGGCGTCCGTTTTTGGAGCCGTCTTCGGAGCAGCCTGGGCCATCTTGGAAGCCATGGGACCGTTTTGGGGGCCTCTTGGGCTGTCTTGGAGCCCTTTTGGGGCCGCGCTCGGGCCATGTTGGGTCCATCTTGGGCCGTCTTGGAGTCCTCTTGGGTATCTTGGGCCGTGTTGTGTTCCTTCGAGTGCCCTCTTAGGACATCTTGAGCCGCTTTGGGGGCCCTCTTTGGGCCATCTTGAACTGTCTTAGGCCCGTCTTGAGCCCTGTTAGGGCTTTTGGGGCCGTCTAGGGTCGAGCTCGGAGGTCGTTAGGGCCGCCTTGGGCGCACGGCTCTCGAATACAGCTCGATTTCCTCCTCTTGGACCCCTGTTAGGGGCGGTCTTGGAGGCGTATTGAGCCGTTTAGGGGGCATCATCGGCCGTCATGGGGCCCTGTTTGGGCCGTCTTGACGCACTCTTGGAACCAGGCCCTTCTCTGGCGATCTTGGCATGTCCGTGCGCCGTCTAAGGATGCCGAAGTCCAGAATTGCGAGCCTGCTGAAATACTTCTCCTTTTCGAGGTCCTGCAAGGAGGCTTCCAGCAAGGACTCACCAATCGGAGGTCTGGTGGGATTTGCAGCGCTGCAGGACCTCTCGGCGGGCGTCCCTGGCCAGAGCGCGCATCGAGCAAAACCACCTGAGCGCGATTCGCAATTCACAACTCGGGCTTCTGCTGCCTGGCGATCCGCTAATGACAGTTCCTTTTCGCGGTCCTGTAAGGAGGTTTCCAGCAAGGACTCACCAATCGGAGGGCAATGCAACTTGATGGTGGGGAAATCACTAATACCAAAGGAAAGAGAATGCGCCAGCCTGCAAAATGCAGCAGCAAGCAACATGCACCAGCCGGCATAATGTACCAAAGAGGGAGGGGTGGGAGGAGGGAGGTAACCCGAGAGTTCTAACGGTGGCCTAACATTAAATCTCACCACAGAATTTACCACTTAGGGCCTTGGTGGTCACCACCTGTCACCTTCGAAGATGTCGTCAATACAGCTCCATATCCGGATCCCAATCCAGAGGATGGTGCGTTTCAAAAGGGGGTGTCCCCAACTCCCGTCCTGGGATCTGGCCTCGACCCGGTTCGATCCACGGCGGCCGAATCCAGAGCGTGCCCGCTCGAAGATGATGCGTCCTAGGTCCAGGCGTCGTCGCGCCCAAGACACGCGAGAAGACATTGCACCCCCACGCCACGGTGTACGTGGGCCGCCAGTGCGGCACGCTACATTGGCCACATTTGGGCCTCCTCGGGGGGCCCTGAGTAATGAGCTCCCCTCCTTGATCGATCTCCTCCAAGATGGCCCCAAGATGGCCCCCGAGGCGTCCAAGGGTGCCCCAAGACGGCCCCAGAGGTTCCCAGGAGGCCCTAAGAGGCCACCACGATGGCCCCAAGATGCCCCCAAGAGGCTCCAAGAGATCCCCCCAAAGCCCCCAGAGGCACCCAAGAGGCCTCAAGAGGCCGCCGGGACTGCCAAGAGACCCCCAAGACGCCCAAAGAAGATCCAAAGAAACTCTCTAAAGAAATCCGTAGAGACTCCGAGAGGCATCCAAGAGGCCTCTGGCCTTTTGTGCTCGCCCTCCTCATCCCCCCTCCTCCTCCTCCTCCTCCTCCTCCTCCTCCTCCTCCTCTTCCTCATCGGCCTGTTCCCCCTTCCTCCTACTCCCCCTCCCCTTCTCCCTCCTCCTTCTCTGCTCCTCATCCTCTTCCTCCTGCTCCTCCTCCTCCTCCTGCTCCTCCTTCCTGCTCCTCCTCCTCCTCCTCCTGCTCCTCCTCCTGCTCCTGCTCCTCCGCCTCCTGCTCCTCCTTCTCCTCCTGCTCCTCCTGCTCCTCCTGCTGCTCCTCCTCCTCCTCCTCCTGCTCCTCCTCCTTAAGGCTCCCAAGAGGCCCCAAGCGTCTAGAGTTTTCACCACTGACGACGACGACGCGCGAAAGAAGCATAGTCGGGCGGGCCAGCGGGTCATGGGATGCAACTGGCACTCCGTGATGGGACGGCGTCGAGGATCGTCAGGAGTGTCTCAGGGCGTCTGGGGGGGGAGCTTTGGGGGGCCTCTTGGGGGCGTCCTGGGGTCCTTTTGGGGACTTCTTGGGGTCTCTTGGGGGCCTCTTGAGAACCGCTTGGGGCCGCTGGGGGGCCTCAAGGGGCGGAGAGCTCGAAATGTCGGTACGTGTCCCCCCTCTGGGGTCTCTCTGTAGGCGTTCTTGGGGCCCTCTTAGGCTGCCTCTGAGGCCTCTTGGGCCGTCTGGGGGGCCTCTTGGGCAGTCTCGGCGTCCTCTTGGGGGCATCTGAGGCCGTGTTGGGGCAATATTTGAGGCCTCCGGGACCGTCTTGGAGCGTCGGGAAGCGGAAAACGCAGAAACGCGAAAATCCATCAACATCCGAAGGAAAATCAATGATTTTTGCCTCTTGGGGCCTTTTTGGGAGTGCTTTTGGACACCCCTTGGGCCGCGTTGGAACCCTTTTGGGCTGTCTGGAGGCCATCTTGGACGTGTTAGGGCGATATTTCGGCGACTCTGGGCCCTCTTGGACTGTCCTGGAGGCCCCTTGGGGCTCTTTTCATATGTTTCGGGGCTGTCTTGGGCCTTCTAGGGGCGTCCCTGGCGGCCCGGTCCACCCATGCGCTGTCGGGGGCCAGGTCCCGGGCCCCGCCGCCTCGTGCCCAGGGATATATATATATATATATATATATATATATATATATATGTATACACGTATATATATATAATTAGACACATATATATATCCATATATACATGTACAGGCAGACACATACACATATGCATATGCATATACCGATACACACACATGCAAGTGCACATATCAACGTACACATATGCACACACTCATAGACACACACACATATACACACACACGCATACATGCATACATGCACACCTGCATGCATGCCTGCATGCATAAATGCACACATGCACGCATGCACACATGCACACTTGCACACATGTACGCACGCACACACGCACACATGCACACATGCACACATGCATACATGCATGCATGCATACATGCATACATGCATCATTGTATGCATGCATACACGAATACATGTATACATGCATGCATCCGTGCATGCATACATGCCTACATGCCTACATGCATGCATGCATGCATGCATGCATTCATGCATGCATCTTACATGCATACATGCATACATGCATACATGCATACATGCATGCATGCATGCATGCATGCATACGTGCATACATGCATTCATGCATACATGCACGCATGCATGCATTCATGTATGCATGCCTACATGCATACATGTATGCATGTATACATGTATATTTGCACACATGTATGTACACATGCATTCACACATACATGTGCACACACACATATACATATATGTATATACGCATACAAGGCTGCATTGGCGCTTCGCGCCATGCACTTTGGTGCTGGAGGCTTGGCATGCAGGCAATAATGACAGTAGGTACAGCATACGATTTAGCGATGACTCGCTGTTGCCTCGTCTGGCACCGTCATGGCAATCATGCTTTCGTGATCCTTCCCTCCTTGTTTCCTTGGCGTCTTTCTCATTCTCTCCCTACCCTGCGAACGCGCCCCCATCCTCAGCTCTTTCTGTGGAGGCTCATCCGAGGAGAGCCTCTTGTAAGTCTCACGACAATGATGAAAGCCTTGTTGGGGCTTCTGAGTTCCTTCTAGGGGCCTCTGGGGTCTTCCTCGGGCCACCCTGCTTCCAACCGCGGTCTCCCTGAACGACCCGGTCACGATTCGGAATGATTCGGGATGCGTCGTGGGGCCATCTTGGGCCTCATGGGGCTCCCTTCGGGCCGTCATCGGGCCCTGTTGGGCCTTCTTGGGGCTCCTCTTGGACTGCCTGGAAGCCCTCTTGGTTACATTTGGGGCGATGCTCTGGCCTCCTGGGCGGTCTCGGACGCCCTGAAGACCGAAGAACTGAGCATTCCCCAATTCATACAACAACCATCGGGAACCTATGTTTTTTGCATTTCGAATGCCTCTTGGGGGTCTTCTTTTGGTCGTATTCGGGCGTCTGGTGGGTGTTTGAAGCCTCTGTGGGGTCTCGCGGGGCCGTCCGGCCGCCCTCCCGATCGATCTGGGCCCGTTGCCTAGGCCCAGCAGGGGCCTGAGCAGTTCCGGAGAGCACAAGGGACCGTCTGCAAGGGCGTCTATAGGGTGCCCCCGGGGGCCAAGAGGATCCGGAGGGGTCCCGTTTATAGGTGGGGGGTCGCAGGGTCCCGGAGTATAGAAATATAGTATAAAGGGAATGTGTGTGTGCGTGTGTACAGAGAGGGAGGGGGGGGGGGGCGGGAGGGCGAAACAGACGAGAGGGAGAGCGTGGTGGGGCCCGCCAGTGGGGAGGAGTAGGGACGATGGGGGCGGCCAGTGAGAGAGAGAGAGAGAAAGAAAGAAGAGAGCGAGAGAGAGAGAGAGAGAGGCAAACAAAAAGCGAGAGAAAGAGAGCGGGGGAGAGGGAGAGGGAAGGCACGAGCGGGAGGCGAAGGTGATTGGAACCACGGAAAGGCGGGCCATGGGAACCACGGAGAGACGAGCGAGAATGGGAGACCACTGATGATGAGGAGGAGGGGGAGGACGAGGAGGAGGAGGAGGAAGATGGCGAGGAGGAGGACGAGGACGAGGAGGAGGAGGAGGAGAAAGAGGAGGTGGAGGAGGAGGAGTGAAGAGTTCCTCGAGGTCAGATGCCGGCCCGCCTCCCGCACCCCTCTCCTGCGCCCGAGGGGGGCGAGCCAGGAGCAACCAGCACGGTCGACAGGCTCTCGGCCACATGGGCGGATCCAGCCTGGAGCGACCGCGGTTCTCCGACAGCGCAGATCGTCCGATGTACAGTTCACCCGTATCATAATGATGTGCGGTAGGGATGCTAGGGCCGTGGAGGCCCATGTTAACGTTTTTCGAGCGAGGTTGGCCAGCGAAAGTCGCCGAGGATGGGCCGAAGGGGCAAGGATGCGAGGGGGTACCCTTGGACAGGCTGCCCAACCTTGTTCCTATGCGGGTTGACTGTAGAGCCGATTCCAGGCCACCCGCGGCGTCCAAGCGTGAGCGCCCGCGCTGGGCTCGCCGCCGCAACAGCGCGGCGCGGCGGCGGAGGGGGGGAATAGGGGAAGAGTGGCCGGGAGCCCGGGAACGGAGGGCGGCGGGGCATCGGGGGAGGGCCGGTCGGTGCCGATCCTCCTCGAGAACCTCGAAGCTCGATACTCCTCCGTCGCATCCTCCTCGGGTCCCCCGAGGCCGAGGAGCACCAAGACAACGGCCAGACTCCCGCGGCGCCCCATCGACGGACCCTCGGCCCCGCCGCAGAACGGGAGCCGCGTCGACAGGATGCCGAGCAGGGTCGTGACGGTGCGGTAGACCTGGTCGTCGATCGGCCTGGGCTGCGAGTGGCGCTGGGTGCGCGCGCGGGCGCGCCCTCCAACGACTACCCCCCCCCTCCCTCCCGAGCCCCCGGCACTCTGGGCTGCTCCTCCCGACCATACGCGGCCGCTTCCAGACACCCCGCGCCCCAGCATTGTTGGCGCCTCGCTCTTGCCTCAGGTCGGGCACGTCCCCCTACAGGCGGATTCTCGACGAAAAATCAAGCATACCCCAAAACTGCTCCCAAATAGCCAACAAATACTCAAACAATCGTCCCATGACTATATCTTAAAACCATGTTTGAACATTCCTCCTGTAAAGGGACAGGCCCGACTTAACTCTTGCCTCCGCCGACCCCCGCCCACCTTCCGCCGGCGGAGCTGCCTCCTTGCTGCGCCCCTTCTTGTTTAACAGCACAGCGCCCAACGAAATTCGGCAGGGCGCGTCGTGAGGGGCCTACCTTGCAAAAACTACCGGAACTCGGCGCGCGATGTGGTGACGGCCATCCTGCTACCAGCAGGAACGCCAAGCAAGAGGCGAAGGGCCTTTCTGGCCCCAGCGCGCCTCGGTCACGAACAGGCTCCCCGACGCAGATCTAAGGTTAGGTCGGGCCTGTCCCCCTACAGGGGGATTTTGGGCAAAAACCTGAAAGTACGCAAAAAATACACCCCAAATGCTCAAACAAGATATGCTCAAAAAATCCCCTGACTACTTTGGACTATGTTTGAATTTTCCTCCTGTCAAGCGACAGGCCCGACTGAAATCTGTGGGCCGGCCCGAAAACGAGAGCCCATCCCGAACCCGAGGCGGTCCTTGCTTCAGCGCCTGGACTGTGTTCTGCCGTGCTGCCTCCGCCGGCCTCCGGTAGGGGCGGCGGCGCACCGAAACCCCACACCTCCCAGGAGGACGGGGAGGAGGAGGAGGAGGAGGAGGAGGAGGAGGAGGAGGAGGAGGAGGAGGAGGAGGAGGAGGAGGAGGAGGAGGAGAGGCATCAGACCAGCTCTAAAGGAACGACTCCAGCAACCAGCTTACAACAACCAGCACATCGACGACGAGCACCTCTGCCACATGATCGCAGATCACCACACCTCCAACTGGATGACAACCAAGAGCGCTAGGCACTACCAGCTGCCTCGGACCAGCACCCGACCTGGAGTGCCATACTCGGACGTCGCCTTCAACATACACTTCGCCATCATGCTGAGGGCAATTGACCAGGCAGTTCGAGAGGAAGAGGCTCACGGCCAGCAGACAGGCGGACACGAAATAGAGGCATGCAGTGAGCCTC
Organism: Prorocentrum cordatum; assembly: GCA_963575745.1. Lineage (NCBI taxonomy): Eukaryota > Dinophyceae > Prorocentrales > Prorocentraceae > Prorocentrum > Prorocentrum cordatum. The sequence continues at coordinate 166,476 of CAUYUJ010017644.1, read as the reverse complement.
TATTTTCACCAACCCCTCACGAAGGAAGCGCGCTCAGAAACATGTCCTTCGTCGACGACCTCACCGATTACAACTCGACCGCCAACGCCAACGACCTGATCAACACGACAGCTCTGGCAGCAGCCAGGCTCTGCATGGCAGCATTCCAGCATGGACTGAAGCCACACCCTGAAAAAGACCAAGGCCATCCTCATGCACTACGGCGCGGGGGCCAAGAAGGAGAAACAGCGGATAGCCAAGGAGGGAATCACATACCTAGAACTGGACGGACTAGCGATCAAGGTGCAGCTGGTAACGCAACAGAAGGCCCTCGGTACCATCATCTCGGCGGGCGGGGTCATGGGGCCAGAGATCTGCCTAAGGGTCAACCGTACACTTGGTGCAGCTCGACCTCTAGAGAAGCAGATCCTCCGCCGCAAGAAGCTCTCTAAGAAAACCAAGGTCAAGTATGTCCACTCTTTTTCGACATCCTCGCTTACCTACAACCACCATGTCTGGAACGACCTGACCCAAAAGGACCTGAAGCACATTTCCGCCAAGTACATGGGCCCATACCGAGTCGCAGCTTCACTACCCAAGACCAACTCACCCGACCAGCACATCTCCGAGGCCGAGGCGATCGCCAAGACAGGAGTACCCGACTTCACCACCCACCAGTCGATTGCGAGGCTACGATACTTGCCCAGACTCTTGGGTAATGCTCCAGCAGTCCTACTTCACCTACTCGACGGCCAGCGCCAACGAAAGGGCACATGGAGCCGCCAGCTCAAGAAAGACTTCGACTTCCTACGCACGTACCTACCAAAAGAAAGGCGGCCCAGCCAAACCCAGCACAACCGCGACATCATCAACTGGGCCCCGACAGAAGCCGAAACTATTCACCAACGCGGTCAAGGCGGCTTTGAAGGCATACATTCTCCACACTCGCGACCAAGCTCAAGGCGCCAAGCTCCAGAAGGACATCTTGATGACCTCGGCAGATTACACAACTGAAGTGATGGACCTCAGCGACGACACGAACAACCAGAAGTACGTCTGCTACGCCTGCGGCCGAGTCGCCTCCAGGCAAGGCATGCTAATCCACATGGGCAGGGACCATCCAGACCATGAAGACCCGCGCTTCTGGGCGACAGGGACAGCGTGCCGATGCTGCCAGACCGAGCACCACTCTCTTCCCAGGCTCATCAAGCACTTTTCGGTGGCTCACCGTTGCCGCAAATCATGGCACGCCTGGCATACCCAGACGATGGAGCCTCTGACGGAACAGCAAATAGCAGATAACATCGCCGCCATCGCCGAGGCCACAAACGCCAACAAGAAGCAAGGACGACACCCAACATTCAGCGACAAGCCAGCCTACCCGTGCGACGTCACGCCGCTGCCTCTCCTCGAGACGTCGCCCGTCCTACCCAAAACATTTGCCAGACTCGAGTCATCACCAAGCAGACCACCCGCGTGCTCGCACGCAGAACCAGCCGAGCGCCAGGAAATCGTCTTCATCACCGACCGCCCTCGACAGGCCGCCGACCTCCAACAGATCATGGCCAGCTACGGGATCACGAGCATCAGCGGACTGGACTACACGCAGATCGCCATCCCCAGCGACGGCCATACCTCAGAACTCCCTGCAGTACTTCGGCGAGCACAACGCAGGATCCTACATGGCGAGGTCGCTGCCATCTACGTAGAGTTCCCACGACGTACCTGGTACCTATACGATGCCACCGACGTTCTAGGCAGCAGAGCAAGCAAGCGGCGCACCTCAGAGGCACCCTGGGGAACGCCTCAAGTCTCCGAAACCATCGCCGACGAGCTATTCGCCGCCAACAACGTCACACGAGAGGTCTTGCGTATGATCTTCATGGCGACCACTACCAACGTACCATTCGTAGCAGCCATCTCTGCCGAGTCGATCATCAGACAGACCCCAGAATATCGGTACATCGCCAACCTGACGACCGTCTACGAGACCCCGACGAACCACTACGACCTCGGCACCATACAGATCCTCGACAACGGCACCCGCGACGACCTCCGCAACATTATGCACACGACACACGAAGAGGAGATCGACTTCACCATTGCCGACCTGCTCGACGGAAACATGGTGGCTAGGTGGGGCCTCAGAACAGCAACCGCTGCTCCTACCAGCCAGAACATGAACACCAACGACGCCTACTACATTGAACGAGAGGACGAAGTGCCGCCTCATGCCGAAGCCGAACGCCATGAATAATGTCACCGACGACAAGTTCAACAGCGTCAGGACGCAAGTCCTGAGGAAGCCCCGAGTGCGTGGGAACACCTCAGGCAGCGTCGCCAAGTTTTGCAAGAGGCGTTAGAACGCAAGTCCTGGGGAAGCCCCGAATGCGAGGGAACACCCTAGGCACAAGTCGCCACGTTTTGTAGTATTGCAGAAGGCAGCGGCAGCTCGTGCAAGAGGTCAGCAGGTACTTGCGAGCCGCATTACGCACCCACTCCACTCTCGCCACGCACCACCGACCAGATACACCCCACGACCCAAGGTACGACCTACCACACCACGCCACAAGTCAACGCTGCCATGGTGAGGCAAGGATCAAACTTCGAGACGGGCTCGAAGGGTGGGGGGGCAGGACGAGTACTGCCCGCGCCTACCAGGGGGGATGGTGAGGGGCAGGGGGGGGGGTAGGACGGCCACTACCCGCGCCCCCGCGGTCCGCCCTAGCTCGCCACCTCCACCATCCCCATGGCGAAGGAGGAGCTTACCCGATCGCCGACGCGGCGAAGCTGAAGGCAGCAGAGACATCCCCCACCGACGACAACAGCAAACACCAAGCCTGGGGTTCGCCCCCACCGAGGGCACCGTGACCCCTAGCCATAGCGGGACGAGGTGGGGCCGCCACGAACCCCACTTGAAGTCGGTGCATGGAGGCCTCTCATGTGCGCCCATAACCCATACCACAACCCCAGCAACAATACGCTCTCCCCACGACCCGACCATAGACACTCAAGATGACCATCTACAACCTATGGGACGCGCCACCAACCGATCACCCACCCCGCAACCACCACCCATCCAACCACCAACACCACCTCGATTCCACCAGCCCACTGAAAGGAGGACAGGAGCAGGGTCCTCAGCAGTGCGGCGCGACTCAACCATGACAGTGCCCGCTGAAAGGAGGACAGGAGCAGGGTCCTCAACAGCCAGGCTCGATCAGCATGCCATGGAGACACCGAAAAGGAGGACAGGAGCAGGGTCCCCAGAACCAATCTCCAGAAGGCACGCCCGCAGAAAGGAGGACAGGAGCAGGGTCCTCAGCTGCGAGGTACTACAAAGACAATCAACCCCAGAACCTCCACCTCATCAACAACAACCACCACCTCGACCAGACCAGCCCGCTGAAAGGAGGACAGGAGCAGGGTCCTCAGCAGCGTGCAGTGATGAGCTTACCACAACCATAGCTGAAAGGAGGACAGGAGCAGGGTCTTCAACAGCTCTGAAGATCGATAAAGTGAAGGGTCCGCCCACAAAGAGGACAGGAGCAAGATCCTCAGAAGCGGTTCTCAGCATGCACGACTTCTCAGAGGAGCTCACGCAAAGTGAAGGAGGCGGCGCACCGTGCGCCGCGGCGAGGCCTTCCCCAGCCCTCGGGCCGAAGGGGGGAACGGACCGCCCCCCGTGTAACATACGGGGGCCGCCAGCTCAGCCGAGCTCGAGGGCGGCTAGAGAAGGTCGGACGCCCCTCAGCTCGCGAGCAAAGGAGGGGCGTCCGTCGCAAAGGAATTCGTGGAGGACCAGTTCGACGCCCACATGAAGGCGCTGGACTGAAGGGCTACGCCGCGGCGGCCGCCGCCGCGGCATAGAGCCCTCACTGAAAGGGTTCGCTGAAAGGAGGAGGAGAGGGAGGATAAGGAGGAAGAGGGCCCCGGTAACGCAGGAGGAGAAGCGGGGACCACCGCCGCCGGGAACCCCTCGGTGATGCGACCCGTGGGCGGCGGCTCGCCCGAGCGTCATCCAATTCTGGAGCAGGCTCGGGCGTCGGTGTCAAACTGTCAAAATGTCCTCGGATTTGGGCCCACACGAGGAGGAGGAGGAGGAGGAGGAGGAGGAGGAGGAGGAGAAAGAGAAAGAGGAGGAGGAGGAGGAGAGGAGGAGGAGGAGGAGGAGGAGGAGGAAGAGGAGGAGGAGGAGGAGGAGGGGAAGGAGGAGGAGGAGGAAGAGGAGGAGGAGGAGGAGGAGGAGGAGGAGGAGGAAGGGGAGGATTGAGTTAGTTGTCCAGCGTTAGCTTTCGAACCATTGGCTTGAGCCATGGTTGTTTACGCATAGTCGAATAGCATTCAGACACATCCAAAACATATCTCGGATGGTCTGCCTCTTACCCCGAACACATACACAATCTAACTCCGATGCCTGTCCTGTGCAGAACCGTAGGACAACAAACATAGCGGAGCGTGGAGCGATCCACAGCTTTTTTAAAAATACAGCATAGCTCTACTAGATAGCTTCTGTAAGACATGCAACGATGCTTTTCTAACATCTGGCTGGCTTGCTAGGATACCGTGAAATCTCCTGCGCTTTCGGGCTTCATCGAGGAAGCTGGGTGTGGACGAGTGAGGAGCTGCAAACGCACTAACAACGCTCATGTTCTCCTCATCGAACTCCTCAGTACATATTTGTCTCGCGTGGGTGATATCCCACGACTGCCAACGCATGTCGTAATAGACGTCGTATACTAGCTACTCCTGAAGATTATCAATCTCCTTCTCTGTAGCTTCCGGGTGTTGAGCTGCTCGTTTGTGACGCACCGCCTGGCCCTCGATGAGGGTGACCTTCCACTGGCCTGTGGTGCAATAGAGCAGGAGCTGATCGAACCAACCCTCCTTGGTGAGGCCATCGGCGAGCATGACTCTGGTTGGAACGTGAAGTAGTGAACGAATCCGATGATGAACTCCGTCTTCTCGAAAAGCCATGATGGCAACCGTTTGTGATTTATCGGACGGTACACCACGGCCGCCCGTGATCAACTCAAAGAGTTCTACGCGAGCTGCTGCTGCATCGTGCGGCATGACCGTGACGTCCTTCTGACTCAGCTCCAGCATGACATGTGCAGTAATCGTCGCTCTTGGAGGCAACACCAGTTGGCAGAACAACTCGGTGAGCCGCGCTGCAAGTAACTGACCCATCTGCGTGCACCCGACAGCTGAAAGCTTCTCTGCATGTGACGTTGACTGCGAAAAACTCGCGAAGCTTTGCGGGCAATGAAGAACAACGCGTGCGCATGGCCTCCGACCATTGACAAACCTTGACCTGTGATCCACTCCGGCGTGTCGATCTTGAGGTCATCGTGCATCAGCATGACGAACTTGCCCTCGTACGGGTAGCAGCTCTTCTTGCTCGCGTGCCCGAAGTCGTGGATTCTGCAGAGCCTCACTGGGGACTGCACTCGATGGTAGTGCAGGCGGTTCATGTCCTTCGTCTTGCGCGCCTTGGCGAGCACACGATTGGCTGTCTTCAAATGCTGAACCTGAGGACAGACCATTCCCGACTGTTGAGAAACTACGTCGTGTGCTATGTCCACTCTCGTGAGGCATAACCAAAGTAGGCTGCATACCAGCAACCTGAACTGGTGGTGCTCGTACTCGTCCAGCGCCTGGAAGGCCTTCTTGATGTTGCACGCGTTCGTGAACTTGGCCTCCCGCAGCTTCTCGAGGCAGTGCTGCTGGTGAACCAGCAGGTGTCCTGCTGAGAGCGTCTCGTGCTTCATGCCCAGGTAGGTGAACGGAAGGCCTGTCCTCTTTGGGTTCCCGAACTTCTGTCCTAACTTCTTGGCGATGTGATCAAGGAACTCGTTCGTAGCTGCTAGCAGCAGGTCGTCCACGAGAATGATACATAGCGATGCAAACTGCCAGCCGTTGTTAATCGTCAGAAAGCACTCGTCGCGGGCGCTCATCCTTTAGCCAAAATCAAACTTCATATAGTTTAGCAACGCCAGCTGCCACAGCAGAGGAGCGCCCACTAGGCCATAGAGCGCCCTGAGGCACTTCGGAATGAAGTGTGGAGTATCTCCGTCCAATACCACGATCTTGCTGTTCGGGATGTTCCTCCACTGTCTCCAGATGTTCGCCGGGGGGTGAAACCAAACTTGACGTGCTTCCATGACCTCATGGCCCAGCTCCTTCGCCTTGGCAACGACCTCTGAGAACTTCAAGGCCTGAAGAAAAGCTGTTGAGATGTCGAAGCTCTCTAGGGTCAGCTCGAACTGCATGGCCAGTGAGCAAAATAATATGTGACTCAGCCGTGAGGCCGTCGACGAATGACGGCTGACTGACGTCTTCTGGCGATCTAGAAAACCGCGACCGCAGCATCTGGACTTGACGATTCGCTTCTGGCGGTTCTTCCACTTCCGAACCCAGATGCCGTCCACGACGTTCGTGGCATTCGAGGATACATCTATCTCGAAGACACCATGGCTGTAGAGCGATACGGCCTCCTCGTAGTCACCGATCTCCACGACATCCCAGTTGTCGATCACTTCTTGTGGTGTGAGGAGGTCATCAGACGAGACTGAGAAACAATGATCCTCGCGAATGTCGTAGTAGAAACACATGGGCCTAGTCATCGGCCCTTCCATTACTGCAAATGCTTCCGATGCTGTCCAGGGTAGCCCGCCTTGTTCAGCCGGCTGACTGAAGTGCAGGATCTGCTCGGCGTCGGCTATAACATGTGTGAAATGCTCCTCGTCGAAGTGAGGGTTGAACCCGACTGGGGCAACATATTGCAGGGGTTGTCTCCGTCGATGTTCAGCATGGTGCACATCGAACCACGCACCACGCCTGGTAGCTGTGCATGTCGAGCTTCTCCTGCTTGTCCTCGTCCACCTTTTCGCTTGTTGCCGGGCCGTAGTCGATGGTCTCGTCGACGTCGGCGGGCTCAGCGATGGGCAGGACTGGCTCAGCTGGAACTGGTGCCCCCGAGGACGCCGATGCTGCTGATGCTGCCGATGCGCGAGCCCCTGGCGCCACTCGATCGTCGAGCGGACTAGCTGGCGCATCTCTCTTCTGAGGCTGCGTTCTGGCTGCAATCGGCGATGCTGCTGGTCGATGATTTAGTGATTATTGTCAAACTTTTCGGTCGTGTTCATCGTGGTTGGTCTCGTGGATCTGGAGCAGGTCCGTAGTTTCTCGCCCGAGACCGTTCTAACTCTGACGTAGTTGGCGATGGTCCTGCGGGACTTGCTCCTGGTAGAGGTATCTCCGGCAGAGGTCCCAGGGTCGGTGTAAGTGTCTGTCCGTAGTCGAGCGAGGGCTCGCGCGCGTCTCCGTAGTCCAGCGTGCTCTGCCGGCTGCCTTGCGAAGATGGCGCTGAGGCCTTTGCCGCTGGAGGCGGCGTGGCATCTCGCACTGGCGTCTGCGGAACGGCCGCGTTCTCGCCCGGCAATGTCGCGCGTCCTGTGGCTGTTTTCGCTGGGGGAGCTCGCTCAATGACTCTCGATCTTGACCGATCTGCCGTCATTGGTGAACTGCTTGAGGATTCCGACGGCTTGGCGATGTCGGCGTCTGCTTGGTCGTTGGGATCGATCGCACCTGGACTGGCAGGCGCTGCAGGCCTCTCAGGAGGCGCAGGGATGAACCCTGTCGCTCCTCCTCCTCCTGGCGGCGGCGGCGGAGGCCGCGTGACGCCCGCCTCAACCTCAGGTGAGACGTCGAACGACACGTCTGGTGAGAGCGGCCTGCGCCTCGCAGGAGGCGCCCCGGGCGCGCGTGGCTGTGCCGCAGGCCGTGGTATCTGCTTCGGTGCTGGAGCTGGCTGCGCCGGTTCAGCTGGGGCCTGCCGCGCAGCAGGTGGAGCCTTCACTGGTGGCTGAGGCTGCTGAGGCAGCTGCGGCGGATGAGGCGGCTGAACACCTGGCCTTAGAGGGTATCCGAGGCCACCTTGCCGATGATGGTCGTCCTCATCTTCGCCTGCTTCCAGCCAGGAGCCTCCAAACGACGTCCTTAGTGATGCTATCCATGGAATGGGATATGGACCACGAGCTCTACTGAGGTCAACTTCTGGCGTGTCCTCGATCTCGTCGTTTGGCTTGCTGTAGCTATAGTAAAGCAGGAAACTCTCATCCTTCCAAAGTCCCGAAAACGAGAATGGAAGAGCGTTATCCGGCATCACGTCGCGGATCATGTAGCTCTCGCGTCGGCTGTTGTTCCAAGTGATGAGCTGTCCGCGCTGCGCGGCCGAGATGGCATCCGTCCTCTTGCACTGGTTGCCGAACTGGATGCCGTCGAATTTGGCGCCGTTGAGAACCCCAGTGAGAACCTTCTGAGCCACCGTCCACAACGGCGGAGGATTCTGCTCGAGGTCGGGCGGCACCATGACGTAGTTGCGATCCACACTCGAGAATGCCAGGCCATACGTGTACGACGAGAAGGCCACTCCTGACTCTACTATATCCATCATCTGCTTGACCGTGTCGTTGAATTCGTACTGCACGGCGTGAACCTGGCCGCCGTGGTGCTTCTGGAGCAGGAGCCACACGGAGCCCACATGTGGGCGCAAGTGCCTGATAGGTACCAGCATGATGTGGCCTCTCCAGTCGACAAATGCCTTTGCGCCGTCTGGGTAGACTTTCACGACCTCGCATGGTCCACGCCAGCCTGGATCGTCCTTGGAGTCTGGCTCACGCCAGAGGTCTGCCTTCGCGCCGTCTATGATCTCCGCGCGGTCCTCGACAATGCTCTGCAGCATCGCATCCTTGGCCACCATGCGCAGGCGGATGGCCACCTCGATGGCGTCTGGAGCTGTCTCGAGCGCCCTGGCCGATGCCGAGAGCGTCATGACCTCGGGATCGTGCAGCTCTCTGGGCTGATAGCCCAATGGGCCCTGATTGGGCGTGTGTCCGTTCTAGCTCAGCATGCTGTTGATAGACTTCGCAGTCTCACAGACCACCTGGCTCTGCGTCGTGTTCAGGCCAGTCTTCTGGACGGTTGACCACAGCTTCTGAGCTCCCATGCGAATGATCTCGATGATTCTCTCTGCGATGGGCGCGGCCGTGTACCCTTGGGATCCGCCGAAGTCGCGGGTGATGTCGAACTTCTCGCAGAACTTGCCGACGAAGACGCTCGTGATGGCGCCCTCCCGGTCTGTGACCAAGCAGGTCATCGGGCCGGAGTACCTGACCCAGCTATTGAGGACCACGGTCATCCACTCGTCGGCTGTCTTGTGTGGAAGCTCCTCCACCAGACACAATGAAACCGAGTTCCTTGAAACCCATGATTGGCCATCCTCTGCATCAAGGCTATGAGCTCGGGGAAGCGATTCAGAGCTCCTTGAATCTGCATGCGTAGGCCTGTTCTCATCTTCTCCGAAAGGCCCGGCATTTGTAGCAACAAGAAATTCTTTCCGACGCTGTTGAACTGCAGGCCTCCTTTGTCCGAGGCCTCCTCGAAGCACAAGCGAAACATCGTGAGGAAGTCGTTCATCGGAAGGCGACCTCTGGTGAGTGAGAAGAAACTCGACAGGGCTACGATGGACACATCTTGACCTTGAACTTCGAACTCCTGGACGAGAACGTCCATCAGGACACAGGCTCCCGCTGGTTCAGCAGGGTGTAGTACACCTGCACGCGTCGTATTCCTGCTGTGAGGTCCAGCCTGTCGCGCTTCATCTTCATTGCTATCTGGAACGCCGAACCTCTGAGGCGTCCTGCCATTGCTGGACCTGCTGCGTACTCGGCCAACTCCGTTTGCCTCCACCATAGTCTGAGCAGCTGGATGTAGCGTCGCAGAGGGTACTTGCCGTTGCCTGGACGCCATCCTGGCGGTGTGTTCTTGTTGAACGTGTCGAGAGGTATGCCACCGCCGTTGCCTGAGGTGTCTCCGTAGTCCATAGCTGCGTGCGTCCACACCACACACCAGTCCGAGTGTTGATGTCGATGCTGAAGGTGATGAGAATTGGTGAGACTGCAGCTGCAATCACGCGTACAATGAGCCACTGGAAGCTGCTCGCGTACTTCTGCTGCTGCTGATACATGTAGAGGTTCTCGTCGCGATCGACGCTGAGCTGGAACCAGAACGGCGAAGCTGAGGGCAGAGAGACGGCGAGTCTCAAAGGACCTGCCACCACATTAGTTTTCCAGCGTTAGCTTTCGAACCAATGGCTTGAGCCATAGTTGTTACGGATAGCCGAATAACATTCAAAGACATCCTGAACATATCTCTGATGGTTATGAAGCCCCTTACCCCGAACTCATACACAATCTAACTGAGAAGGAGGAGGAGGAAGAGGAGGAGGAGGAGGAGGAGGAGGAGGAGGAGGGGGAGGGGGAGGAGGAGGAGGAGGAGGAGGAGGAGGAGGGTAGGGAGGAGGAGGAGGAGGAGGAGGAGGAGGAGGAGGAGGAGGAGGAGCAGAAGGAGAGGGAGGATAAGGAGGAAGAGGGCCCCGGTAACGCAGGAGGAGAAGCCGGGACCACCGCCGCCGGGAACCCCTCGGTGATGCGACCCCTGGGCGGTGGCTCGCCCGAGCGTCATCCAATGCTGGAGCAGGCTCGGGCGTCGGTGTCAAACTGTCAAGATGTCCTCGGATTTGGGTCCACTCGAGGCGCTCTTAGCCCCGATTCGGGCCATGGGGCCCTCACGGATCCATCAAGCTCGAGCACTTCCGCAGAAGCTTGGGATCGACGATTTCGGCTGTGCTTCTTCACGCTGCTGCAATTGTTGAGGCGTCGGATCTCAAGGCATGGGCGTCCGTGGTGACAGCTAGACCGAAAACCGAGCGAAACCGACAATGGAACCGAAGCCGACCGAAACCAACGGACCGAAGGCCGCCTGCAAGGATCCAGTGGGGCAGCAACCGACCAATCCGACCCGACCGAATGCGACCGAATGCGTGGCAGCCGTAACGACCAAACCGCGGACATCCTTTCACAGGTGCTCCTGGCCCAAGGTGTCCCCAGCTCCCCGCGCCACAACCTTTGCCGTGCTTCTGGCATTTGTTTGTTGTTGGTCGGCGGCGTGTTCGGCCCAACAAGCGGTCGAACAAACGGCGGTACACATCCGTTGTGGATTGAGGCAGAGGGGCGCAGGCGGGCGAGGGGCGAGGAGAAGGACGGCCGCGGGACGGCCGGCAAACCCCTACATCGTGGAGACCTTCAGGATCTGCCTGCGAACAGGCTCACATTCACGCCGCCGCCAGAGCAGACGAACAGGCCTCTGGCAAAACACCCTTTTTGCGCGCCGGCGGCGAGGCAGAACTGCTGCTCCGGCGGGCGGCGATCGGGGCGACCGATGCGCGGATTGGCCGGCGTGCACGAGGGTGGCACTGGACAGACAGGACGGCCGCGAAGGACGGGAGCAGGCGGAGGGCACTCAGACGCGGAAGGAGCCTCGGGCAAAACGCCCGAATCCTGGCATGCACCCCACAGCTCGGGAACTGCCGGGCGTACGGTGGCCAGGGAGCCGCCCCGTCAGGAAGAGCCCCCTCATGCCTCGCGGGAGATCCGCGCCCCTGTGCCTCGGCCCCCCGTGCCCGCACGCCAGACCCCCCCCCCAAACCACCCCGCGTGGTGCGGTCCCAACATCGGGGGCAAGAAAGTACAGTCGGGGCGTTGACCTAAGGAATCACAAGTAAGGAACGAGGCCCCTGTTTCCAAAAGTTAAACTTCGAGTCCCCATCGAAAACCTAAGGACAACCTAAAGTAAGCTGCGAAACACTTAAGGAACACAGAGCCCCTCCCCAACGAAAAGGGCTCCTTGTTCGTGAACCCCAGGGCTTCCTTATTTGGGTGTCTCAAGGCTTCTGTGGGTCCCCAGGGCCATCGTGGGATACAAAACTTCCGCAGGCACCTGCTGGCAAGCTGGTTTCTTCTTTGGTGCGCCCACTTTAGAAGGGTGTGGCCCGGAGGGGCCAAGGACTGCCCGAGGAGGCAGACAAAAAAACGCGTGCTCTGAGACAGCGGGCGATGCTTTGTGATGCCCACGCCGCTTGCTCGGACACGCCTTGGGGCGTGACTGCCCTCCCACTCTCACCTCTCCAAAACTTCACTTCCGCGGCCCAATCCGGAAACGCAACATCAAACAAAACAAAACAAAACAAAAAAACAAAAAACGGGTGGCAACCCAGGCCAGAAGGGGACAAACTGGAGGGTCGATGATGCCTCTGCCTCGGCTCGTCTAAGTCCTCCTGCTGCTGCGTGTCATTCCTTTTCTGGGCGTGGCCCGCCTCAACGACCGAGCTTCCGTGCTGTACACCTGGGGCTTCTGCGAAGAGTGCTTCAGCTTAAATGACTCTGTATACGATATCGCCAGTCGTTGCAAAAAACCACGCCCCGTAACCGTGTCTGTCTGATCGCACCAGCTGCGAGTCGGAATTGCCAACCCAAGCCCCGAATATTCAGTTGACTGACCTGCTGGCCATCGCGCCAAATGGCGCCACATACCGCAATTCTAAGAATCGAGATTCTCTAATTCATCCTGCTTGCCAAATCGGCAAGAAAAGCAAGGGGTACCGGCTGCGGCACCAAGCCGCACCGCAGACCGCGGCCCTACGAGTTGAATGCCTCCCCGTCCCTCCCCTCCCCCTCTTCCCGCAAGCGCCTTCGAACATGCGCTCTCTGCGCGTGCACATGAGAGAACAGTTTCTCCGACGGAGTAGGGCCCCGCATGACAACTTCCCCGAACAGATCTGGAAGCAAACCTTATCGTCGTCCTTATGAGAGTAGAGGCTCTTCCCTGTCTCCTCGTAGCCTTTCTTCCTTTTCGCTTCGGCGGGCTCCGTACTCCCGTCCCCTGCGTTGCCTCCTCCTCGTCTTCCTGCCTCCCCTCCCCAAATCCGTGCTTCGGTGCGGAACGTCTTCGCGCCTCGTCTCCGTCGTCGTCGTCGCCGTCGTCGTCGTCGTGGTCGTGGTGCGTGTTGCTCTGCTCGGGGCTTGTTCCCCTTACGCAGTGACCACCACCCACCCACACCTCCCCTTCCACCTCCTCCCCAGCTCCTTCTAGCAAGGGCGCACAAGTCGATGCTCCTCGGCTCCGCTGCCGCCATCGGCGACACGGGCGCGTTCTCCGATTGCCAGGTCGCGAAGCCGCTGGGGCAACCCCCCGTGGGCCAGGCCACTGGAACAACCCCGCGAACCGCTGAAACGCGAAAGCATGCCGTCGGGACAACCCCGAAGGTCTCGAGCCAGTCGCGGCCGCGCTCGGGCGCGAGGCAGCGCAAAACCCAGCTCTGCCGAGGGCTGCTTCGCAGCCCTGGAGCTCCCCGTTCTCTTGTTGAACTCCCCGTGCGCCTTCCGCAGGGAAGCCGGCGACCCGCGGCCCACACTCCAGAACTCTCGCGTGGGCGGCCGCAGGATCAGCATGCTCCGCATGCACTCCCTCGCCATTCACTCACAGACGACGTTCCCGCTCAAGACTTCCGCCGTACATGAGATGCGGGACCCATAGGGAAGGGGATCCCGCCTGAGACTTCCTCGCAATTCATTCACGGATGAGGCTCCCACCACATACTTTTCCAATATCTAGCTTCAAGAGGCCAGAAGTGAAATCACTTACAAAAATACCATGGCCCGCTCAGATTCTGTTTTTTAGCTGCGGGCGCTATAGGGGAGGGGCTGCCGCCTGAGACTTCCTGGCAATTCACTCACAAACGAGGCTCCCGCTCAAGACTTCCGCCATATTCAAAACTGAAGGGCCCAACAGTGACGACAATTACAAGAATCTGATGGCCCAGTCGGATGAACAAAATGAACTGCGGGCCCCATAGGGAGGGGACTCCCGGTTGAGACTTCTACGCAATTCGCTCACAGACGACCTCCAGATTCAAGCTTGGTGATCCTTCAACTGACGACAGTCACAAGAATCCAATGACCCGCTTGGATTGATAACATGAGCTGCGGGCCTCGTAGGGAAGGGGGTCCAGGCTGAGAGGCCTTGCAATTCATTCACAGACGAGGCTCCCGCTCGAGACTTCCGCCACATTCAGGACCGAGAAGCCCACACGCGATGACAGTTGCATGGGTCCCATGGCCCAGCCAAATTAATAACATGATCTGCGGGCCTCATAGGGAGGGGGCTCCCGCCTGAGACGTCCTCGCAATTCGCTCACAGACGAGGCCTCCGCCAAATTCAAGACTGAGGAGTCCCAAAGTGACGACAACTACAGGAATCCGATGGCCCAGCCGGATTAGTAACATGATCTGCGGGCCCGATAGGAAGGGGGCTCCTGCGGGAGACCTCCTTGCAGAAAAACGCCCGCTTGAGACTTCCTCGCAGTTAGCGCACGATGATGATGTGGTGGCGTTCTTCCTGCGCGGGGGTGTCCAGAGAAAACGTTGTGGTGATCATGGGATAATGGTAGTGATGGTTGGTGATGATGGTGCGGTGATGATGACGATAATGGCGATGGTGAGTGTGATCACATGGTGAGGAGGTGAGGGGTTGTGAGGTGAGCGAGGTGTAAGGACTGCGCGGGGTATCTAGAGAAAATAAGAATCCCATATAGAATGTGGGGAAGAAACTGCAACCGAGTGGCAGAATGGGAGGGAGGCCAGACAATAAGTCCGAATCACTCTCCCTCGTCTGGAGGTCGGCCATGCGGTCACGCTGGTCTCCGCTCAAGTGTCACACTGATGTCGGTGGTGCATGCGACGATCGTGTCCAACTTGCAGCAGACCAATTCCAACTGCTTGCGCAACTGCTCTGGGTTCGGCGAATCGCAGAACTTCACGGTCTTCACAAGCATATCACATTCCAACCGCCGGCCCAATGCGCGGGCAGCGTCAACCTCGTGGCTCGAGTCGCCGATGGAGATCAAATTGGAGATGGGGCGTGACAAGAACCGCTGCTGTAGCGTTAAGAACGCCTGCAACTTCCACCGGGCCGCATCCTCGGGAAACTCCTGGCTGAACTCGCTCCGGGCGGAGATGATGTGGACGCCCTTCTGGGAAAACAAAAAAAACGTACCGATACCGTTGCTCTCTGGACCTCTCTAGGGGTGCGTTCTGACCATACTTTCGAAGCGAATCCAGCTGTGGCGACGAGGGCCCCCTGGAGGCCAA
>CAUYUJ010017644.1:103947-146447 GCA_963575745.1 Prorocentrum cordatum | reverse complement strand
ATTGTCGGACTGGCGCTTTGCCCCCGTCGTCCCGAATGGCGCTCTCGCCCAAGCGCGGGCCGCTTTTCTGAATCCGAGTCGTTCCTCGTCGTTCTCTCCCCGCTCCTCTCCCCTCCCCTCCCCTGCAGCATCCCCTGGTCCTCCTGCTCCTCCCGCTGCTGCTGTTGTTCCTCCTCGTCCCCCTCCTTCCTGCTCCTCTCCTCCTGCTCTTCCTCCTGCTCTTTCCCCAGCTCTTCCGTCACATCCTCCTTCCCCCCAGTGTAGACAGCTCTCCTCTTCCTGAAGGCGCAAACCACGATCGTGTCCGTTTCGGGGGGGTCCAGGTCCGATCTGACACTCGTCGGCGCATCGAGAACAAGTCTTCAGCGGCATAAGGAAGCATGAGAGGGAGGGGTCGGATGTCAGATCTGGCGCGAGCGCCCACAGCTTGTCCCGGCCCCCTCTACCCGCACCCATCCACCGCTCTCTGGCTCCCTCGCTCCCTCTCTTCCCCCCTGCACTTACTCCTGATTCAAAAACAATCAAAAAATAGTCTGGGGGCTATGTTTTGACAATTTCCGAACATGTTGGGAGTAGTTTTTGAGTATTTCATTTTTTCGCCCAAATCCCCCTGTAGGGGGACAAGCCCGACCTAATAATACTGCTTTCCTCTCTCTTCCAAGGACGTCTTGCGTATCGACACGCCGGCTTCGTGCGAGCTTGCGAGCCTGCTCGTTCAATCCGAGCGCTGCTGGTCGTTCCATCATGGCGTTCCCGCCGCATCGCGCGCCTCACTTTCGGATCGGCGCTTTGCTCCCGTCGTTCAGAATGGCGCTCTCGCCCACTCCGAGTCCTTCCTCATAACTAACTTCCTGCTCCTTTCCTCTCCTCCACATTCCCCTTGTTCCTGCGACTGTTTCTCCTCATCCCCCTCCTTGCTCATCGTCCTGCGCATCCTCCAGCTCATCCACCTCCTCCTCCTTGTCCTCCTCGTCCTCCTCGTCGTCGTCGTCGTCGTCCTCCTCCTCCTATATACGCAGATACCCCCGTGCTGATTGCGCATAACACGATGGTGCCATTTTGGGGGGCTCCAGGGCAACTGTGTCACCCGTCGGTGGTTAGAGAAACATCAGCGCCATCGGAAAGGGATGGTAGGATGTATCGGATGTCAGATATGGCGCGAGCGCACCAAGCTTGCCCCTCCTCCTCCTCTCTCCAATGTCTCTCTCTCTCTCTCTCTCTCTTTCCCCCCTCCCTCCCAGGGTTTCCTACTTGAAGGGTCAGAGGTGCCAGGACCTACGTCTGCGAGCGTCTCAGTGCGCCTGTGTCTCGCTGTGAACATACCCGCCATGCATAATTTATTTCGCCCGTCGAGCGAAACAACAACCTATTGTCCCTCCTCCCTCCCTCCACCATCCCTCATTCTTCATTCCCTCCTCCATACCTGAAATATCATCAGCACGACTAATCGCACCACCTAACTATGACTATAGAGCCAACTTCACTTCAAGCGCTTTCCGCATTCATCGAACAAGGCCACCCTTAGGGTGATATGACGTCAGAACGCGATGGCTATATTCGGGAACAGAAAATTAGCACGGGGAAGCCAGGGGTGAGGGGGGTAAGTTAGCACGAACTGTTAACTGTGTGAAACTTCTTTTTGGGAGGGTGCGCCGCTGGATCTCCCCAAGGGGGGGGGGGGGGGGGAAGGGGGTAGGACCCCCCCCCCCCCCTTCCCCGATCCGTCGTCGGGGACCCCCCCCCCCTTTCGATCGTCGTCGGGGACCCCCCACCCCCCCCCATACGCCGCCACCTGACTCCGGAACCCGACCCACGCCACCCCTACCCCAAGTCCTCACCCTAACCCAAACCCGTAACCCTAACCCCAACCACGAACCCCAGCCCCAAAGAGTACTCACTACTCATTACTCACTACCCACTACTGCCTACTCGCTATTCGCTACTCACTTCTCACTACCGCCCACTCACTACTCACGACTCACTACTCACTATCCACTAACCACTACCCACCACCCACTACTCGCTACTCGCTACTCACTACTCCCTACTCACCACTCCCTCCTCCCTACTCACTACTCACTCGTCACCACCTACTACTGAATACTCGCTACTCACTAAGCACTACTCACTACTCCCTACTCACTAATCACTACTCGTTACCCATACCAAGGGCGCGGGCAGGAGTCGAGGCGCATCGGGCTCCCAGCGACGACCATTCCATATTCATGCAGAACCTGTCCACATGGGGGCCGAGGCACCTGAAGAAGATCGACACGCTCAAGGACGACATCGCGATCTTCCCCGAAACTCACGTCGGAGCGGACGGCGCGAACGACATCCTGGAGTACCTGGATTTCAAGGGCTGGAAGGCGGTGGCGTTGCCTTCGCGAGCCCGCCAGCGCGGCGAGCTGGCGGGAGGCATTGGGCTGGCGGCCCGTGCCCATCATCCAGTGACATCCTTGCGGTACCTTGCCGCCAAGTAGGGGCAGATGGTCGGGCTGAGGGTGCTCGACGAGAAGGAGTGGAGTCCTGGGCCTATCGATTTCCAGGAAACGGTTGCAGTCAACTGGCGGTGGAGGGGGCAGTCTATCTTGGCGGTGGGCATGTACCTGACGTCGTCGGTTGGCGCGCGCAGCAAAAAGAAACATAACAAGTTTGCTAGGTTGGCAGCTACCACGAGGGGTCATGATGGACCCTGGGCGGCGATTGGCGATTGGAACACTGAGCCCAGCCAGCTGCGGCAGACGGGTTGGCTCGACGTGCTCAACGCGACGATCAGCACGCCCGAGGACGTGTACTACGCATGTGCGCGAAGCCTCTCCAGGATGTTAGACTACGTGGTGTGCTCAGAGACGTTCTGTATGATATTGGACAAAATGGTCTCAGACCAGGCGGGCCCGGGCGATCGCTGCGGAGTTCGGCTTCACCTTCGAGGCGATCCGCCCATAGCTGCCCAGAGAGGCCTCAGGCTCGTTCAGCCCTTCGCGCTGACCGACCTGCCCAAGAGGAAAGCGGGCCCCAACAGCAAGCGAAGCCGGCAGACGGCGACGAAGCAGCAGGAGGCTCTCGAGCGCGTGGAGCAGGACGCAGCGGATGAAGGAGCCCCGGCTCCAGCGGGGGTAGAGAAGCCGAAAGAGGCATCCAAGCGCAAGCCAGTGCATTGTGCATGGTTGCCAAAGAATGCAGGGTCAGGGTCGAGACGGAGGACCTATTCGGCGAGCACGAGTCTACCTTAGAGGACGACGTGACCAGCGAGAACTCCGAAGGCGAGGAGAAGATGGCGAAGCCCCGCTTGGCGTAGGAGGTTTTCGACCTAGAGGCTGACGCGCGGGACAGCATGTGGCAGATCAAGATGAATCAGGCTGCATCGGAGGACCGCGCTGCATGGAGGTGCCCCCCCGGCTACTTCAAGCAATCTGCCGCGCGCCAGTTCGACGAAAGGTCCGCGAGGGAGCTGGGTGCGCAGCGCGGTGCTTGGATGCACGCGCGCGAGCAGTTCTACGTCACGACGTTGCAGGTTCACCCAGACAGGAAGAGGAATTATTGCGGCAGGGGCGAGGAGGTACGCGTCGCCAATTTCACGGCCAAGCTCGGCGCAGATGTGCCAGCGGACAGCGACCAGTCTATCAGGTGGTGGGGCACCCTTGCGTCTTACTTGCTGGAGCTGCAGCGTTGTGAGAGGGGCAGGGCGCGCGCCACCAGGCTCCCTGGCGAGTGCAAGGCCGTGGGCGGCGCGACCCCGACTGGAGGCATCATCGAGATGACGGCGAAGCAGAAGCGCAGATGGGGGGGGGGCCCTCCGTAACATCGGCGACAGGCGTATGGACCAGTTGCAGCGCCTGGGCGTTGCTGCACTGGCCACGGCGAGGAGGGGCCTGCGCGCGGAGGTGAGCGACGTGCTGCTGGCGTACACCAAGTGGGTACAGGAGCAGGAAGCAGCTGGCAGTGGCAAGTTCCACCGCAAGACAAGGGACAAGCCGAGGTGGACAACGAGGGCAGGGACAGCGCAGTCACGGCCGCGAACATGATCGAGCACATGGGCGCCAAGGGCAGGCATTGGCAGAAAAACTGGACGAGTCACTTCAGCCGCGGGGCCATCCTCGGGAAGCTGGAGATCACCAGGGAGGCCGCGGCCCACGAGGGCTGGGTGGCCATCGAGATCGGGGACCTGAACAGCGCCATCGAGTCGACGGCGAAGAGCAAGGCGAAGGGGATCGAGCAGATGGGCGCGCTGGCTTTCAAGTGGCTGCCGCCGAGCGCCGGGGAGGAGCTGCGCAAGCTGATCGAGGATATCGAGAGGATGGGCACGTGGCCGCGGCAGCTCATGGTCACGCTGGTCAGCCAGCTCAGGAAGGATGCGGGCGGCGATCGCGCGATTGGATTGCTACCCGAAGTGGTCAAGCTGTGGTCGAAGATGCGCAGCGAGTACACCAACGAGTGGGTCACGCACATGGCGGGCACGTGGGACGCAGCAGTGGCGGGCAACAGCGCTCTGAAGGAGGCTCTCGTTTGGTCGTTTGCCGACGAGGCGCTGGACTGGGCGCCGATGCAGGTCTACACCGTCACCGCCCTGTGGGACCTAGCGGAGTTCTACGACACGTTGGAGCCCGTCCTCATCCTGGAGGAGGGGCTTCGTCTCGGCATCCCAGCTCGCACTTTGCACCTGGAGATGCTGAGCCACCTGAGCACCCGCCCCATCAGAGAGGGGTCGGCGCACGCGGAGCCCATCGCCCCCGTCAGGTCCATCTGCGCGGGCGCCAGGCGTGGCATCGACTTCGGCAGAGTGGCGCTGTACGCTGTGCTCGAGCAGGTCAGCGCGAAGTACGAACAGGTCTACGCGCGGTCGTGGGTGGACGACGTCGCGACCAGGATGGAGGGCTGCAGGCGCGAGGTGGCCAGACAGCTGGCCAACGCGGGGGTGGACTTCGCAGCTGGCGTCAAGAAGTCGCGGCTGACGCTGCCCACGAAGTCCGCGCCCATCGGGAACGACATGGACGTGGCGAAGGAGGTTGCGCTGAGGCCGCGCTCGCGCAACATCGCCGTGAAGGTCAAGGGCCAGGCGCCCGACCTGGGGATCGACAGGGCACAGCATCGAAGGAGGCAAGGGCAAGCACGCCAAAAGGACAGCCCACGCGGACCGGCAGGCCGCGCGCTGCTTGAAGATGGCGCGCAGCGGCCGTCGAGCGAGGGGAGAGGCCCGTGCGGCGGTCCAGCGTGGTCGCTTCCTCGGGCGGCATACTCCTGCAAGGTTTTCGTGGTGGCGCCGAGCAACGTCACGAAGTGGAGGAGGAGGCTGGCTGGAGTCATCGCCCCGAAGCTGCGAGGGCGGTGTCTCACCACGCTCCTGCAGGTAGAGATCGCGAAGTGTGACCCTGCTTTCGGCGACGCCTGCGCATTCCTGGACTCATGGGTGCACGTCATCAGCGACGGCAGGAGGCGCAAGAAGGCTGAGCTCATTTGGCCGAGAGTGGTGAAGAAGGTCACCAAGACGGACCCCAAGCAGCGCTGGGAGGGGGTCACGGGCGAGGGCCATGGCCAACACGCTGGTGGACCTCGACTGGGGCCCGAAGGGCCCGTGGCACTGGGTGTCGGACGCAGGCGGGGAGTTCGGCGGCAGCGACCCCACGGGCTGGGATGGCGACCTGGACATCAGCGACCTAAGACAGGCCCTCAGAGACGCGATAGAGAAGAGGGAGTGGGCATAAGTGGCCAACCGCTACGCGGGCAAAGGCTTGGAGTACGGCGCGGACTTGCGCTCGGCCAGAGCCCTGATCCGCAAGTTCAAGACGAAGGGTGAGTATAACAAGGTGGGGGCGCAGCTCGCCCTCTTCACAGGAGGGGCGTGGCCGAGGCAGAGGGTCGCTGACTTGGCCATCGAGGTCGAAGACGTGATGTGCCCGCGGTGCGGTGAAGAGCCCGAGTCATGGCTGCATCGCACGTGGAAGTGCAAGTGCAACGAGATCATCGAGGATCGCAGGAAGTCGGAGCACCTCATCAAGCGGGCCACCAGCCAGGAGGATGTGCAGCCGTGCCTGTGGCTCAGAGGCATTTTGCCCAAGTAGTGGGCGACGGTCAGCCCGCCTCCCGAGCACGAGAGCGCGGTCGAGCGTTTCGGCGAGGTCAGTCCGCACCCGAGCGAGGGCGGCCCTGACTCAGGCAAGTAGCTGATCGCGGCGGGGGGCGCATCGGGCGGCGGGCACGCGGCGGGCCCGAGGCTGACGAGGATTGCTTGGGGCTGGGTCATCATGCAGACGACGGAGATGACGGAGATGAACGAGCCGATGTTCGTGGCAGGCGCCAGAGGCGCGCTGGCAGGATGGAGGCAGAGCGTCAACGGGGGTGAGCTCACAGCGCTGAAGGGGCTGCTCACAGCCACCAGCGGGCACCAGAGGATCAGGTACACGGCCGACTCTGCGTGCGTCATGCGAGGAGTGCTCAAACTACGGCGTGGGAAACTGCCCAGGACGCACGTGGGGCTCTGGTGCGAGGTTCGCGAGCTGATCAAGAGGAAGGAGCTGGACCTCGTGAAGTTCGAGAGCCACATGAGCGCGAAGGACGCGGTCGACGCGGGCGTGGACCCCATCGACTACATCGGCAACGTCCTGGCCGACGATTTCGTCGACGGCATCATCAAGCGGGCGCAGGTGGCCAGGGCGCAGGCGCGCGCGCTGGGCTTCGCCGAGGGGGTCGCCGCCCTCGCGCGGCCCCGCGGGCCGGCGACGCCCCAGGCCGCGATCGAGGTGGAGCCGTCGGCAGGGCCCTCGCAGAAGGAGCGGAGAGACGCCAATATCCAGAAAAAGCGGAGAGACAAGCAGTTGGCGGAGACGAAGCACGTGATCACGTACGACGCGGACGCCAAGCACTACGGGCGCAGCAGGTGCGGCGGTCGAGTGCCCATTCTCAGTGCGGCCGCGTGGCTCGTGGAGGAGTGCGTGCCCGTCGAGCGGACGAAGGCAAGCACCCGCGTCGCGGATTCCAGCGGGGCGCAGGTCGGCCACCAGAAGATCCACGCGAGCCACCTCAGCACATACCACGACGAGCTGCGCCTGCACTACTGCCAGCGGCGCGGCTGCATCGCGAGAGAGAGAGAGAGAGAGAGAGAGAGAGAGAGAGAGAGAGAGAGAGAGAGAGAGAGGAGAGAGAGAGAGAGAGAGAGAGAGAGAGCATGCGCGACCTGGCGCAGGAGTGCACAGGTATCCCAAAGCAGACTGGGAGACAGAACCTGTCGCGCATCGAGAAGGGCCGCCAGCCTGGGACGTCCAAGATGGCGACGGAGTGGAACAACAGGAAGCCGGGCAAGAGCTGCTCAAGTGCTACGAGGTGAAGGGCGCGCCGTTTGCGCGCTCTCGCTCGGCGTTGCCCCTCCGGCACAGAAGTCGCTGTCGTCGTCGTCGTCATTATCCTCGACCTTCCTCCTCCACCAGGAGAAGAGTCGAGTGGATAGGCGAGAAGGGCGATGTGGGAGAGGAAGTGAGAAGGAGGAGGAGAGGATGTTTTATAGCTGCGCTCAGTCACAGCAGCCTGTGCCAACTGCACTTGGCGGTCGCCAGCCCCGCCCCCCCCCCCCCCCCCGAGTGACAAGTTAGCGCGGGCATCCGAAGGAGTAGTAAGCGCCGGCTCGGCTGGGCCCATTCTGTCACGCTTGAAAGGGCACGTGTCCAGGCCCGCATCGGCCCAAGAAGAGGAAGTGCGCCAGTGGATCTCCCTGAATGCACTAAAGGGGGGGGGGTCCAGAACCCCCGCCCCCTCCCCCCTGAAAGGGGGGGGGTCCGACCCCTCCCCCCCCTCCCCCTTTCCCCCTCTGGGGGGGGGTCCGACCCTGCCCCCCCCTCCCCACTTCGGCGCTGGAAAGGAGGGGGGGAGATTCGGACCCCCTCCCCCGCTGTTGCGCCGGAAAGGGGGCCAGGGAGGGGGGGCCTCTCTCGCGTCTCCATGCTGCGCTGGAGAAGGTGCGTAGGGAGTGCGGAGTTGGGAGTAGGGCGTGGTGAGTAGTGAGTAGTGAGTTTGTGCGTAGTGAGTAGTGGGTATTGGGTAGTGAGTAGTGGGTAGTGAGTGGCGAGTAGGGAGTAGGGAGTAGGGAGTGGGGAGCAGTGAGTAGTGAATAGCGAGTAGTGTGTACTGATAAGTGAGTAGTGAGTGGCGAGTAGTGAGTCGTGAGTAGTGAGAAGCGAGTAGCGAGTAGTGAGTACTGAGTAGGGAGTAGGGAGTAATGAGTAGTGGGTAGTGAGTAGTGGGTAGTGAGTAGTGGGTGGCGAGTAGTGATTAGTGAGTAGTGAGTAGTGGGCAGTGCGTAGTGCGTAGTGAGTAGTGAGTAGTGAGTTGTGAGTAGTGAATAGTGAGTAGCGAGAAGTGAGTAGTGAGTAGCGAGTAGCGAGTAGTGAGTAGTGAGTAGTGAGTAGTGAGTACTGAGTAGTATGTAGTGCGTAGTGAGTAGTGAGTAGTGAGTAGTGATGGATATAGAGTAGTGGGTAGTGGCAGTGGGTAGTGAGTAGCGAGTAGCGAGTAGGGAGTAGCGAGTAGTGCGTAGCGAGGAGGGAGTAGGGCGTAGTGAGTAGTGGATAGGCAGTAGCGGGTAGTGCGTAGTCATTAGTGGGTAGTGATTTAGTGAGTAACGAGTAGGGAGTAGCGAGTAGTGAGTAGCGAGTAGTGAGTAGGGAGTAGTGAGCAGTGAGTAGTAAGAAGTGGGTAGCGAATAGTGGGTAGTGAATAGCGATCAGCCTGTAGTGAGTAGTGACTAATGACTAGTGACTAGTGAGTTGTGATTAGTCACTAGAGACTACATAGTTAGTGACTAGTGAGTAGGGAGTAGTGAGTAGCGAGTAGTGAGTAGCGGGGAGTGAGTATTAAGTATTGAGTAGCGAGTATGGGAGTAGCGAGTAGTGAGTACTGAGTACTGTGTAGTCAGTACTGCGTAGGGAGTAGGGTGTAGCGAGTAGCGAGTAGTGGGTAGTGAGTAATGATTTGTGGGCACTGAGTAGTGAGCAGTAAGTAGTGGATTAGTGGGCTGCCGCCAGATCCTTCTTCTCCTGGGCAGGTCTGGCGCCCAGGTCCTCCGCCCCAGACCGCGTCGGCTGACCGCCAGGCAGACTGCCAATGCTGCCCGATTGGCCGCCGCTGGCGGGCGTGCCCGCAGGCTGGGATGGGGCATCGTCTGCAGGCGCCGCGTGAGGTTCATCCCCAGTTGCTGTTCCCCCGTCGACCTTCCTCTTCTTCTTGATCCTGTCCATGAACTCGACCTCTGCCTGCTTGGATACTTTGAAGGATTAAGCGAAGGCGGCCTTGGCCACAGCCTTGACCTATACGACGAACTCCTTCTTGCGCCGCTCGATCTCAGCGTTGTCCTCGTCGCTGATCTCGTCAATGACCACTGCGAAGATGTCTCCCATGTCGACGTCGGTCTCTTGATCCCCCATGAGGGCAGCGATCGGCAACTGAAGTCGCTGGTGTTGTGGCGCTCCTCCAGTAGCGCCACCGCCGAGAGGATGCCGCTGGAGCTCTTCTTTGACCTTCGCCCCTGCTGTGACCACATCCGCCGTGCGCTGCTGGAAATCGAGCTCCGCCTGCTGTAGTTCTTCACGGAGCCTCTCTCGCCTGCGGTAGGCCTTCTGGTGGGCTGCCTGGCACTTCTGCACTTGGTCTTCGGCCTGCCGAAGCGCAGCTCGGGAGCCAGGTAGTGGCTGCTGTTGCCCTGCATGTGGTGGTGCTACTTCGGCGAGAAGATGCTCGATCTTGCTCTTGACCGAGTCGTCGGCCATGGCAGCTGCCTTCTGGAGCAACTGCAGTGTGTCATCTCCTCCCGCGTGACTTCTGTCGTGATCTGGTCTCTCGCGTCGCTTCCCAGCCGAGGGGATAGGCCAACCTCCGCCGTCGCGATCCCCTCCTCCCTGCAAGAAGTTGAAGCTCGCTCCCGCTGGTGGTTCCTCCCCCCACTGACCGGCGCCGCATTTGGACTTGAAGGGTGCCTCCGCCAGCCGATCCACGAAGAGCCACTTGCTGCACACCTGGCAATGCGCCTTTTGTCCGCCCGACGCCAGGGCCAAGTCTGGATCCACGGCTGACGCTTCCAGCCGCCGCAAGGGTCACCGCCACCGCCGCGAGCAGGAGGAGGTACCATGGCTGAGATGTGGAGTAGCGCTCCCGCGCCGAAAATTCTGAAGACTGGCTGCGGACTAGCAGCTTCCCTTTTTGGCACGGAGGCGCGGAACCCCCGAAGCACAATCACCTTGAGCCAAAATGGCTACGGACGACGACGACGACAACGACAACGACAACGACAACGACGACAACGACGACGACGACGACGACGACGACGACGACGACGACGACGACGACGACCGCGCCCCCCCCATCCCAGGGCCTCCTGGGACATCCTGGAACGTCCTGGGGCCTCGTGGGCCCTCCTGGGCACTGTTGGGACCTCCTGGGCTTTCATCCTCCTGCTTCTTTCCTCTCCACATCCTCCTCCTCTCCTCTCCTCTCCTCTCCTCTCCTCTCCTCTCCTCTCCTCTCCTCTCCTCTCCTCTCCTCTCCTCTCCTGGTGAAGGAGGAAGGTCGAGGATGACGACGACGACGATGACGACGACGACGACGACGACGCTGCCCAGGCCACCGATGGCCACCGAGGGGCCGCCGAGCCCCCCCCCCAAGAGCCAGGGAAACGCCAGATCCCTGGGTGTGCTATCTACTCCCTCCCGACGACTGATGACGATCGACCGATGACGATGGCGATCGCGATGACGATGACGATCGCGATGACGATGGTGGGGAGTGGGCTACAGGGAGGAGGGGGGGACTTCGGGGGATGGGCCCACCCTATCCCCACTCCTCCTCCCCTTCTGCTCCCTTGGGTGTGCTATCGACTCCCTCCCCGTCCCCCCTCTTTCCCTGGGCGTGCTATCTACTCCTTGCGTTGCGCTCTCCCCCCCCCCCCGGCCCCCCGGGAAGAGCCAGGGAAACGCCAGATCCCTGGGTGTGCTATCTACTCCCTCCCCCTCCCCCTCTTTCCCTGAGCGTTGCGGCGGCGCCGCGGATGCGAGGATGTCTCGAGCGGCGGCGGCGCGTTTTCGAGGATGTCTCGAGCGCTGGTGCCGCGGTTGCGAGGAACGTTCACGCCAGATGGCACCCGAAGCGAATAATATCGTATGACCCGCCCTCTCCGCTGCAACATCGCGCCAAAAATCAGCCCGGGAACGGCATATTATCGCATGTTCTGGGAATCGTCCGCGCGTTTGATACGTGAAACCTCGGGTTGTAGTTTCAAAAAGCGGCCCGTTAACGGCGTTTTGGCTGACACAAAGTTTGTCTGGTGACGCGGAGACGAATTACAAAAAGCGCGCCTGGGTTCGTTCCCGACTCTACAACTTTGGCTTGGCGATTTGTGTCGGGTCGGATTCGCTCCTATCGGCGTATCGATTGACCTGTCTTCGATCTAGCCACCCATCTACTATCGATCTCCCTCTCTAGCCACGGGACAATGTCAATCACAGGACAACCATGAAACAAACACGGAACGACCAGAGGACAACCACGGGAAAACCGCGGAACAGCCACGAGACACCCAGCCATGGGAAACCACCACTAGAGGCCTCCTAGATGGGGTCGGAGTGGGTGGGGTCGGAGGACCGCGCCGCATCGCCGATGCATCGGCGATGTATCGGCGATGCATCGAGGATGCACTGGCGACGCATCGTCGACTTCGGCGATGCATCGGCCACGTCGTCGTGAAGCAAATCGAGCTCCACATCGAGCGGCATCGGCGATGCATCGGCGATGCGGCGCGATCCTCCGACCCCATCCACTCCGACCCCATCTAGGAGGCCTAAAAGAACAACCTTTGAACAACTACGGGACAACCGTGGACCAACCACGGGACAGCCACGGGATCGGATTAACCATCAGAACAACCGCGGGACAACCATGGGGTAAACGAGAGACACCCCGGGCCCAATCGCTTGGCGGCCAGGGGGGCAATTTAATGGCAACCTCCCCGTCCTCATCCACCTCCCCCTCCTCTTATCCTCCTCCTCCTCCTCCTCCTCCTCCTCCTCCTCCTCCTCTACCCCCCCCTCCTCCTCCTCCTCCTTCTCCTCCTCCTCCTCCTCCTCCTCACAGAAGATTCCCAGGAAACGGTTTGTCGCTTAACTTTTTGTCTAAATGCTACTATCGCTGAAACGTTGGCTTCATTCTTGGGCTACCGCTCGTTCCGAATCGTGTTCCCGCGGCAACGCTGGCCTCATTTCCGCGCTTCCACTCGCTCCGAATCGTGCTCCCGCTGTAGCGCTGGCGTCGTTATTTCCAGCGCCATGCCACGGCATGGTTTTCGGTCTTTCCAAATATATTGAAACAGGCCCAGACATCTAGAACATGGCCCCGAAAAAAACATCGGAAGTGATTACACATTCGGTATCGATTCGTTGGGGCGTCGCCACGCCATGGTATGTCAGGCTACGCGTCCTCATTTCCGCGCTTGCGGTTTCGTTCAAAATCCTGTTCTCGCTGAAGCGCTGGCCTCATGTTCGGGCTGACGCTCGTTCCGAATCGTGCTCCCGCGGCAACGCTGACCTCATGTCCGCGCTTCCGCTCGTTCTGAATCGTGTTTTCGCTGCAGCGCTGGCGTCGTTATTTCCAGTGCCATGCCATGGCATGGTGTTCGGTCCTTCCAAATAGGCTCCAAAATCTAAAAAGTGGCCTCCCGAAGAAACTATCAGAAGTGATTCCACATGCGGTGTCGATTGCCATGCTACGACATCCGATTGTGCGAATAGAGAGGGGATCTACGCCATGCTAAAGGATGGCAGGGATGGATAGGTCGTCAGATATGACGCGAGAGCACCTAGCTTGTCCCCCTCCCCCTCCCCCTCCTCCTCCTCCTCCTTCTCCTCCTCCTCCTCTTCATCCTCCTGCCCTGACAAGGCCAGGATCTGCCTCGCCCTCAAGCAACTTCGCCTCGCCCGCACACGCGCCACGTACGACGCGAACCGCAAGCAAGCGTTGTCTTATTCAGCGATCCAACAGTGGGCGGAGGGGGGGAGGGGCGGGGAGACCGGGGGGGGTGGGGGGGGGCGGGTCTCAGGCAGGAACCCCCCTCTGCGGAACTCCCCCCCCGGCGGGGAAGGGATCCAGTGAAGGGGCTTCCCTTGCCTTGGAATGGATTATGAATTACGACGCTCGTTATTGTCGTGCTTCTGGCTAGCCAACCTTAAGAGAAAGGCCCAGGGCAAGAGAGGCAACGGCTGGCGCGCTGGAGACGGAGACCCAGGAGGAAGCTTGGACTGGCGACGGCGACGACGACGACGAGACGACGAATGAAACAGCGACGAATGAAAGAGCTACTTCCACACGCCGACACGGTCGGCGGATTTTGAAATCTTCCGCGCGGATCGGCCACGCTGCGCGCTGACACGCTCAGAGTTCTCAATTCTAGGGCAGGCCTGCGTGGGCCGATGGGCGCGTGGAGCGGAAACGCCTCGGGGCGAACAGAAACTGCTCCGCTCGACGCGCCACGACGCGGCAACGCTGCGGAGGCGAAAGAACACTGCCACTCGACTCTACACGCCCCGTGGCAACGCCGAGTGGCGACCAACACTACGAATCCACTCCTCGTCAAGTCGCCACGTGGCATCGCGGGAGGGGGGGGGGGGGGCGACGAGCAAACGCCACTCCACTCTACTCGCAACGTGGCAACGCCTTGGAAGCAAGAACAAAATCCACTCTACTCTGGGCGTGGCCTCGCCGCGGGGCTGAACAGATAGTATTCTACTCCACTCGCCGCGTGGCAACGCCTCGGGGGGAGGCGACCAACCATACAAATCCACTCCTGCTCCCCACGTGGCATCGCCGGGGGAGGGTGGGGCGAACAAATGACGCTCCACTCGGCTCGACACGTGGCAACGCCTCGGAAACGCAAACGACATCCACCCCACGCCGGACGTGGCAGCGCCGCGGGGAGGAACATCTGGCATTCCACTACGCTCGCCACGTGGCAACGCCTCGGGAGCTGGGCGAACACGTGCTCCACTCGATGCCTTGATTTTGAAATCTTCCGCGCGGATCGGCCGCGCTGACACACTCCGAGTGCTCAGTTCTAGGGCAGGCCCGCGCGGGCCGATGGGCGCGCGGAGCGGCCATGCCGCGGGGCGGAGAGAAGCTGCTCCGCTCGACGCACCACGCGGCAACGCGCGGGGGGGCGAAACAAAACGACTACTCCACTCCACTCGGCACGTGGCAGCGGGATCTCCGGAAGTCCCGCCCCTTTCACTAGAGCCAACTGTTCGTCCCGTTTTCGGACGCGCCAAGAGCCCGTCGAGGACCCCTGGAGAACGAACGCTCAGAAAAACCTGTGGACCCAATCTCTTCACGACGTCGGAGATGTGGCGCCCCCGCATCGTTCCTGCTATGCCTTCCGACGCCGACGAAAACTCGAGGGGAACAAGACTGTAGCTAGCGAGAACACACGGGGAGATAGCAGTGGCCGGCGGCGGGCGGGCGAGAGCGGAAGCGCATGCGGCGAGCGCAAACGCGCAGTCGTCGTCGTCGTCGTCGTGGTCGTCGTCGTCGTCGTCGTCGTCGTCGTCGTCGTCGCGTTGTCGTCGGCGTCGTCGCGTCGTCGTTGTCGTCGTCCTTCGTCGTCGTCGCGTTGTCGTCGAGTCGTCGTCGTCGTCGCGTTGTCGTCGTCGTCGTCGACGACGTCGTCGTCCTCGTCGTCGTCGTCGTCGTCGTCGTCGTTCGTCGTCATCCTTCATCGTCCGTCATCGTCCGTCGTCACCGAGGAGCCGCGGAGAGGAAGCACAGAAGGCGAGAGGAAAGGCTAGAGAAGAGAAAAGAACACGGATTCCCGATTCAACCGATCGGAATTCCAAACTTCGCGTTTCTGCGGAATTCCAAGTTTCGATGTGAATTCCGGATTCCGGGGCTTGCGGTTGAGGCCGATTCTGGACGGAATCCGAGTTAGGGGCCGATTTCGAGGGTGAGCCTCCACCGGCGACGAGAACCTCGATCCAAATACGCTCCCGATCTCACAGATGCACAGAAAAACATCAGGCACACGATGCCTCAACGTCCTGGCGCAAGCCTGATGAATCACGAACGAATGATGTCCAGGGATGGCGCGCGAGCGTCCTCCCTCAACTTCTCTCCTTCCTCTGCCAGCTCTCCCGTCCCGGCTCCCTCTTCCGAGCCCCGCCCTCCCTCTTCCGAGCCCCCCCACCTTCGCCTCTTCCCCCCCTCCCCTTCCCCACCCCCACCTCTCCCTCCTTCTCCCTCCCCTCCTCCGCCCCCCCACCTAGTTCCCATCCACCTCGTCCCTTCCCCTCCCCAGTCTCCTCCTCCTCGCTCCTTCGCATCCTCCTTCTCCCCTCCTCCTCCTCCTCCTCCTCCTCCTCCTCCTCCTCCTCCTCCTCCTCCCTCCTCCCTCCCTCTTCCCTCCTCCTCCTCCTCCTCCTCCTCCTCCTCCTCGTCTTCTTCTTCTTATTATTATAATTACTCCTCATCCTCTTCCTCCTCCTCCTCCTCCTCCGCCTCCTCCTCCTCCTCCTCCTCCTCCTCCTCCTCCTCCTCCTCCTCCTCCTCCTCCTCCCCCTCCCCTCCCCTCCCGAAGCTCCCTCGCGAAGCCCCCCCAGACCTTAAAGGTGGCGCAGCTCCTCAGCAGCTGGTCGCCCTCCCGCCCGTCGCTGTGCGGCGTGTACCTCTCGACGACGGAGGGGGCCGGGCTCTCCGCAGAGCAGCGCCACCGCTCCGCACAGGGCGGAGCGCACACGCCACATGAGCATGAGGGTGAGCTGCAGGGTGAAGGGGGCGGAGGAGGATGGACAACAATGATGCCGAGGAAGAGGAGGCGAACGGCACGGAGGAGGAAGAGCACGGGAAGAATAATAACCCGGGAGCGAGGAGGAGGAGGGACGACGAGGAGGACGAGAGGGACGCGAAGGCGGAGGTCCTCTGCCCTCCCGTCCTCATCCTGCTCCTTCTCTTCCCCCGCATCCTCCTCTTCCTCTGCGCGCCAGACAACCATCCCTTCTTGAGGAGGAGGAGGAGGAGGAGGAGGAGGAGAAGGAGGAACGATTGACCAGCACAGGCGGGAATTTGAGCAGGGCGCTGGAAGAGGTGCGCGCTCCCAGAGCTATCCAGCGCCACCATGCCAAGGGACTTCTGGCAGACGATGAAATCGCAGGCGAGGACCTCGCTCCCCAGTAAGACTTCCATCCTCTTTCTGCTCGCTTTATGTCGGGCATGTCCCCCTACAGGCGGACTTTGGAGGAAACATAGCAACAAGTCAAAACAAACTCAGCACATAGTAAAACGAGCATGAAACATAGTTCCCTGACAGTTGTTGAACCATTCTCGGATATTCCTCCTGTAGAGGGGCATGCCCGACTTGATGCTCGCTCCTCTTCGCTCCTCCTCCTCCTCCTCCTCGTCCTCCTCCTCCGCGGGCCCAGACCCCCCTTGGAGAAGAGCCGGATTCGGCCGCGTCCGATTTTGTCTGGTGATGGATCGCATGGCTTTCGGCCCGTCCCCAACACCGAACAACCTCCTCCCCCCGCTCCCTCCCTCCGTCCCTCCCTCCCTCTCCTCCCACCGCCTTCTCGCCCCCCTCTTCCTGCTCACATTGCTCCTCCTCCTCCTCCTCCTCCCCTTCCCCTCCCCACTTCCGTGCCTTCCCTCCCCGCTGCCCCCCTCCCTCTCAGCGCTCCGCTCCACGTGCTCGTCGACCCCCTCTCCTCAGCTCTGCTTGAAACCATCTTGGAGTTTTCATGTGATTGTGGTTGGAGCGGTCGGCAACATCTCATAGACTCCGACCCTTATTATGTTGCTCCATCTTTCCCTCCCTCCCTCCCTCCCTCCCTCCCTCCCTTTGTATATCTATATATATGTATATATGATATAAGTATCCTACTAGCTACCTCTCTCTCTCTCTCCCCCCCTTCTCTGTATGTCAGTCTGTGCGTTCCTGTCGGGTTTTTGGACCCCGCATGCCAAGAGGAAACATCGATCGGTGGTGGTAGGCACACGAGCCCGTCTGGCCGCTCCACGCTCCGCGCAACGACTTGCTGGATTTCTTGCAGCGTGATGGGCAAGCGTCTGCCCAGGCCAGAAGTCCCTGGATGGACCCTCGTTGAGACCCCCTGTGGCGAGGACAAGTGTGGAGGCCGCGAGCGGACGATCCCCCGAACATGTGAGGTGGTGGGTGAGAACTTTCGTTTTTCACGCCAACGGGCACTGCAGCTTTCGCGGAACGCGGCGGCTGACCTGCGGCAGATCCACTGCACAGACACAGGCAGACCCGCACACGCAGGACCGAACGGAGCGCCTGCTCGGTCACCAGCTTGGCAATCTACGCGCTTACCCAACGGATGAGCAGGTCATCCCTCCCCCTCCTCCTCCTCCAACCAATGCCTCCTCCTCCTCCTCCTGCTCCTCCTCCTCCTCCTCCTTCTCGTCGTGACCATACCCCTCGCATACGTCGCGGACCTCCAGCGCGCCTGGTCACTCCAGGAGCAAAGGGCGCCAGACTACAATACAGAGGGACCGGGGGCCACTATAGCCGACACCTCAGCCGCGGAGGGAGGGGGAGAGGGGGAACGGCGGGGGAAGAAAGACTGACTAAGTACCTACCCAACCATTCCAACCCAACCCGAAGGCATCGCTGGGCTCGTCGATTTCCAGAGGGGGGACACTCCAGAACGTCGAGGACATACGATGGAGCCCACACATACCCCAACCCGAAATTTGGGGTGGTCTAGGGCCTTCGGGTTGGGTGGGGGTGGCTTGGCATGTCGTGAAAGGCAAGGACGAGAGTTCACCCTCTTTACCCCTATGTGTTTGGTTCTCGTCTCACCTCCCCACTTCCCACAGTTCCCTGGGAGTCGACGATGATGTGAGCCTGCGTGATCTGTCTCCTCCCGATAAGTCACCGACACCGAGCCCAGGGCGGCTGAGCGTTAGCAGGCCTGGTCCGAGTGAGCTGCCTGCGTGGCGCTACGTGGCGCAGTCGGCATGGCTTCCCACTCGCCGCTCCTCAGAGGAGGAGGAGGAGGAGGAGGAGGAGGAGGAGGAGGAGCAGGAGGAGGAGGAAGAGGAGGAGGAGGAGGAGGAGCAGGAGGAGGAGGAGGAGGAGCAGGAGGAGGAGGAGGAGCAGGAGGAGGAGCAGGAGGAGGAGAAGGAGGAGGAGGAGCAGGAGGAGGAGGAGCCAAATGAGTTCGCAAGGTCGAGCGGATCAGAGGGTCCGACCTATTCCCACCCTCCGCTCGACAACATAGGGCTGATCTTGGAATTGGATCGCGCTCCCGGCCAGAAAACGGAAGGCGCTCGCGCGCGGTCCCGTTTCCGACGACGTGGCGAAAAGAACAACGCGGACATCGCAGGGGCGGAAGCGGCAAAACTTCCGATGGGCGCGGCGAAGACGAAGCATGCACCGCGCTGACACAGCACTGCCACTTTCACTCACATAATGCGCGGCGCTTGGGCGAGGTCAGCATTTCGCCCGCTCTCACGCGGCCTGGAGAAACACCTCCAAGCGGGGAGCGTTAGGGGGGTGACGGGCTCAAGGGGGGAACGTCGACCTGGAATCGGAGATAACATCGCCGATAAATCAGCGACAGGCCCCCGATAGCGAATCCGGACGGTCCTGGGCGGGGTGGGCTATCAGGCCCCTGATATTGGCAATGCGTGGACGATTGGAGCTCGATGCGTCCCTCCCCTGAGCTCATCCCCCCCCAAACGTTGCCCCCTAGCCTTCGGGTCATAACTCGGCTCTCTGGCGGCCGTTCAGGACGATCCCGGCACCCCCCGAACGCTCCTGGCGAGGCGCAGCAGCTGGAAAGCGTCCCGAGGGTGGGAAACCACAGGGAACCGACGAAAACCAAAGAAAACATCTCCGACCTCGAAGCTGAGCCTAGATTTTCTCCTGAGCCCTTCTCCCCTCACGTTGCCCCTGACTGAACCAAGCGAGCCCCCCCCCCCCCCCGCGGGACGGTCATGAACATCAGCGGTGGCGACCGCGATAGCCGCCGCAAGGTGCGCGTCTGTGCCGACGCCTCCCGGCGCTTGTCTGCCGCCAGCACACTGCTCCTCTTCCTCCTGCTCCTCGCGCGCTCCTCGCGCGCCCTGCAGGCTTGGTGAGTTTTTGCCCCCCCCTCGATACTCAAGGAGGGAGATTCCTGCAAGTTTCCTTGAGAGCAGAAAATCCATCCTCATAAGAAGCACCCCGACATGCGAAGCCGCTTAGCAAAGGCACTCAGGAAAAGAATCGAACAGGACAGGGCTGTTTCGTAAACGCCCAGGTCATTGTAATAAGCTCCAATTATGGGGTTTGTGGCGAGGCCCGCAAGGAAGCCTGGACTCCGCGCAAGCCCGGACTCACCTGCACGCTTTTTCGGCCCAGCGCCGTTGCAACAGGCGGCGGGGGCGGGGGGGGAGGCGATATGCTGGGCGTCAAGTGATGGGGGGTTGAAAAAAGGAGAGGAACGTGCACCTTTCGTACCCCTTGTGGGTCCGAGGGACCCCCTTCAGGGCACAAAAGGTGCAGCGCATCCCCGTTACTCGACGCCCGATATGCCAGGCAAGCAAACCTGCTGGAGCCTAAAACAAAAATCCTCTAACCAAAAGAAGTGGGACACTCAGAAGCCCTCCCCGGCTTCTGACAGCCCAGACCTCCAAACTCGTGATTGTTTATTCGACAGCGTGGCCCGCCAGCAATTTCGACCACGTCCCCAGGCAGGGCTTGTCATCCTCTTGACAGTTCTGGGGCTCGGGGAAGGCGGCCGACAACAATCAGAGACCTGTCGTCGAAGTTTTTCACGACGCGAGGGGTGAGCATGCTACGCATGGAATGAATTCAATGGAAATAAATCGCAGTGGATCCGTGAGTGGATCAATCTAAACTGATGAGGCTATGATGCCTCTTTTGATTTTGAGCCGGCTATGATGCCCGCTCGTGCCCACCCCGTCCCGTCTTCAGGGGCTTCGCATCCTCCTATGATGGTAAGATGGGAAGACGGGCCGCCGCCCCTGGCACTGCACGTACGGCGCCAGGTTTGTGGGGATTTGGTTCGACCCCCGCAGTTCCGGTGATGGAAACTGCAAGGGGTGTGAGGCCTCATGGTGGTCCTCACTGGTAAGGCCTATGATGGTCCTCACCAGGGGGGGGGGGAGGGCAAGGGCGGACCAGGAGGAGGAGGACAGGGAGGAAGAGGAGGACGATGACGAGACAGTTGAGTTCAATGAACAGATTGAGCGCGAAGGCCTATGATGGTCCTTCTTCCCAAAACGAGCCTTGCTGATGGCCCCGAATTGGGTGCGAGGTGCCTATGATGGCCCCTCTGGTTGCCTATGATGGCGGCACTAGACGACCGGCAGGGGACTGGGTCCCGTTCACGGTCCATTAGGGGTGAGCATGCTACGCATGGAATGAATTCCATGGAAATAAATCGCAGTGGATCCGTGAGTGGATCAATCTAGACTGATGAGGCTATGATGCCTCTTTTGATTTTGAGCCGGCTATGATGCCCGCTCGTGCCCACCCCGTCCCGTCTTCAGGGACTTCGCATCCTCCTATGATGGTAAGATGGGAAGACGGGCCGCCGCCCCTGGCACTGCACGTACGGCGCCAGGTTTGTGGGGATTTGGTTCGACCCCCGCAGTTCCGGTGATGGAAACTGCAAGGGGTGTGAGGCCTCATGGTGGTCCTCACTGGTAAGGCCTATGATGGAAGCCTTCTTGGAAGCTCCCCGACCCTCCTGCTTGGATCACCGCGCGGGGTACCCAGGAGATAGGGTAGGCACAAGTGGATGCTAAGGTGGATTCTATCTGGTGGAGCCTAGCATGCAAGTGGGCCCCAAGTGCACTACGTGGCTTGGGTGGGTTTGATAATTCTGCTAACTGGGCGGAGCCCACTTAGCCCCGATCTTCATCCACCCCCAAATCACTCAGGGCGCTTCTAACACGTTCAGCTATCCTAGGCCATTTATCCGCCGACCCCCGCTTGCTGGGGGTGAAGCGGCGTGTGAGACATTTGGCTGTCCCCCTCACCCTTTCCCCCTCCCGAGCGGTTCAGAATCCTGTTTAAGGGTGGGGGCTGGGGGCGAGGGATGGGGGTACGAGCTCTTCAACGCACTCAGGCGGTTCTCCGGAGCCTCCAGAGAGGCCCAAAACGGCCCAAGAGGGCTGCCCAAGCATAGCGCCGAGACAGTCCAAGAGAGCGTTCTAGGGTAATCCCACGACGGTCCAAGATGGCTTCAAAACAACCCACAAGGCCCTCAGGACGGCCCAAGAATGCTCCCACAAGGCAGCCGAGAGAAGAGGGGCATAAAACGCAAAAATCATGCCAGTCCCATGGGAAAGCGTACGTTTTCGACAGCGTCCGATATACGGTCCAAGGGGCCCAAAAGATCGCCTCAAGACGGCCCATGAGGCCCGAAAGGCCCAGAAGGAAACTGACATCTCGAGCCTTTCCCCCCGTCATGGTAGCAGACGCCCCCCCATGGACCCCCGAGGCGCCCCTCAGAGGTCCCCAAGACGCGCCAAAAGCCAACCAGATGCCCCCGAAAGCCCTCTCTAATCCCCAGAGGCTCCCAGAGACCTCACAGCAGCCCTCAAGTTGCCCCGTGACAAACCCCGACAGCCCCCGTTGCACCCCTAAATATCTTCCTTCCTACCTCCGTCCTCCTTCCCACAACCGCTCCTCCTCCTCCTCCTCCTTATCCTCCTCCTCTTCTCGCTCTTCCTCCTCCTCCTCCTCATCCTTTTCCTGCACCCTCGGGGGGCGTGAACAAAAACACCCAGCCACTTCAGCTCCA
Organism: Prorocentrum cordatum; assembly: GCA_963575745.1. Lineage (NCBI taxonomy): Eukaryota > Dinophyceae > Prorocentrales > Prorocentraceae > Prorocentrum > Prorocentrum cordatum. The sequence continues at coordinate 124,653 of CAUYUJ010017644.1, read as the reverse complement.
ACGTAGCCTGCCGAACTCCTTGGTCGTCTCTACTCCGCTGGGGGTCGTCGGCGGAGTGGCGCAAGCCGCTTCAATAACCCACCACGGCATGCACTCAGGACCCCCTGATCACCCTATGATGCGGAGAAACAATAAACACTCCACCGCCCCCCTCCAAACTCACAGTTTGCACGCGCGGGGGAGATGCGGTCGAAAAGCAACTCATCAGACCAATCGGCAAACTTTGAACATTGGGGGGGATGGGGAGGCGTTGACCAGTGAATGTGGCAAGCGTGTTCGTCATTTTTCCGAGGCCTGGAGAAACTGCATAAGCATGATTCCTCGAAGGTCTGCGCTGACATCTTGGATCGGCGCTGGACCCCCCTCCGTGGCGCGCGGAGCGCGCCACAGGCGGCGCCAGAGGCGCCGCCAGGGGCACCCCACGCCGATCCACGAAATCTGAGCAGACCTCCGAGAAACTACGTCAATGCACATGTTTGTTTTCCCTCGATGGAGATCCCTGGAAGTCTCAGGAGGTACTGGTGCACTTGGCTCCTCTGGCTCGATCCTTCGACGCGCGGAAGCCGCCCGAGGCCTCCTCGTGTCGAAGCCGCGGACGTGTCTGCGCACGTGCGCAGAGACGGCCGCGGCTTCGACACCCTCATCCTCCTCTTTCTCTGCGCATGATCGCCCACGCACCCATGGTGTGAAGAGTGCTGACCAATCGGAGAGTTATTTAAGCCAAGCCTCCAGCCATCGCCAACGAACCCTCCATCAACCTTGGTCAAACCTGACCGGTCCTCCCCGTCAAACCTCCTCCGGTAATTTGGTGTGCGAGATAAAGTTCCATGAGCACATGTATGCAGACGCACATGTGCTTCAGTCCAACTGGCGTAGGCCTCAGAGCTGGTGCGCACGCCCACGTGTGCACGCGAACCTGAGGCACCCTGTTGTAATCATCACACCTTCGAGGAGGAACCTGCGTCATCATTCTGCATGTCGGGTGTTGTCCTGGCTCTGCCGTGCTTGCTGTCTCGTTCGTCCCCGTTCCAAGGCACTTCTCCCACGAAGAACGAAGGGTGTGAAAATGACACCGAGCAAGTATTGCACGTGGCATGGATGGATGGGTGCTTCAATCGTCGGCTGCCTCCTCTTTCCACTGTACGAAATCGATGCCCTTTCGGAGATCGCCGCACAGCAGGAAGTTCTTGATGCTGCTCATGGAGGTCAAGCACATCTGGCCGTCGAAAAGCGCCACCTGAACAAGCAATGTCAAATGCTTGCTGCATGCTTATCGCCTGACCATTGGGCGCCCGAGTTATCCGGGGTAACTCGGGTCCGGGGTAACTCGGGCTTGGACTCCCGAAAAACGAACCCGAGTTATCCCTGACCCGAGTTACCCCTGATGATTCTGGGGCTCTGGACGCCCGAATTATCCGGGGTAACTCGGGTCCGGGGTAACTCGGGTCTGGATTCCCGAAAAAGGAACCCGAGTTATCCCTGACCCGAGTTACCCCTGATGATTCGGGGCTCTGAGACCATGTACTCACACACGCTGGCTCCACCGCAGCAGCTACGGCGCGCGTTTCCTTCTGCTGCGATCCTCGTCGGCTCAGCGAAAAGGGGCGCGGACGGGTGGCACCTGGGCCAATGACCAAAGGCAGCCGTGGCCTCCCGCCCGTGGGGCAAATCAGGGCACCAAGCGCATGGCGGAGGCCCGACACCTGCGGGCAGGCGAAGCCGACGCAAAATCCAGAGTCGAACATCTCTCAGAACCCAGGCCTCCGACAGCGTGACTTTCGCACGATCGAGTGTGGCTAAACATGGTCCTGGCCATGGGTGCTCCCAGCTGCCCAGCCTGCCGTGCATCTTGAAGCCTCTGGGGCCCCTGGGCCTTGTCGAAGGGTGCTCCGGAAGCCGCCTGCTGGGAAGAAAAGCCGTGGCCACACTATGGGGCGACCTCTGGCCACACCCGGAACGGCGAGAGCCCCGAGGCCCTCGACTCCACCCCGGGAGCTGCTGCTTCGCAGTGCGGGTGGCCCTCTGATGGCCCCGTGGGGGCCGGGCACGGGCCCCGCGAGGTGCCGAAATTGCCTAAGCGTGTCCGTGCCAGAACGACATGTTGCCCCGGTGCCAGAAAGCAGCCCGCTAGAACTCACCGGTAACCGCAGTGTGGTCGCGCACGCACCAGAAGAGGGAGCCGGAGGAACCACCACGGAGGCTGGCTTTTCGTCCGATTATGCCGTCCTCGCGGCCCCCAGTGGCATTCGATGGGCCCTTGCGGCCAGGGAAGAGGCCCTTACCTAAACCCCCGACGCCATGACTTGCCCAAGACGTGGGCCCCCAGAGGTCTGGGCGCACTCCCCAGGACCAGTGTTTCATCCTGCGTTGTTTCTGCGACGGCCCGGGGGCCCGGCGAGGGCCCCCCAGAGCCCGGAAATAGCAGGACGCCCTGCCTCGTGGTTCCTTCCCGGCGCGAGGGGGTCTGGGTACGGATCCGCCGAAGGCGCTCGTGCCCTTCCCTGGAGAGGGGGCAGGGCGTCTTGGGGAGGCGGGCCCGCTTCCCTGCCTGGGCCGCAGCACTCCAGCCGCCACGCGCGGGGCGTCCGCACCCTGGGGAGGGACGACGACGACGACGACACGACGACGACAGGATGACGACCGACGGGATGACGACGGCCAACGCGACGCCCAAAAAGATCTGGCGGTGGGGGTGGACGATTGAAAAAAGAGTTTCGCCCCCGCCAGATGTTCTTCGTCGGCCCTGCACGATATAGGAAGGCGGCCCCCGGGTGGGGGGGATGGGGAGTCTTTTGTTGGAGCCTTGTTGAAGTTGCCGTTCTCCTTCTCCCACCGCTCGAAGAACAGCTTGTAGCCCTCCGAGTGCACCAGGAACTCGCCCCACTGGCTCACCACGGTGACCGGCGCCTGCGCCGAGCAGCCGCGGCTGCTCCTCCTCCTCCTCCTCCTCCTCCTCCTCCTCCTCCTCCTCCTCCTCCTCCTCCTCCTCCTCCTCTCCCCCCTCCCCCCTCCCCCTCCCTCCTCCCCTCACCTCCTCCTCCCTCCTCCTCCTCCTCCTCCTCCTCCTCCTCCTCCTCCCCACTGGCTCACCACGGTGACCGGCGCCTCTGCGCCGAGCGGCAAGCGGCTGCCGGAAACGCCAGCTCCGACCCTGCCCACGGCTCGCCGCAGGCCGCTTGTGCTTGTTGTTTGTTATCCACGCCTACTTTCTCCTCCTCCTCCTCCTCCTCCTCCTCCTCGTCCTCCTCTCCTCCTCCTCCTCCTCCTCCTCCTCCTCTGTGTCGGCGGCTTTTCGATTCTGCCCTTGTCTTGCTGCCCCGCCCTCCCTCCCCCCCCCCCGCTACCTACCAGACCACCCCAACCCAACCCGAAGACCCCAATTTCGGGTTGGGGGGGGTGGGTGGGTTCCATACGTGTTTTTTCGACGTTCCCCGACCCCCCCCCACTGGAAATTGACGTCAATTTGAGGCCTTCGGGTTGGGTTGGGGTGGTTTGGTGGGTGGTGATACTTTGGTTCGCGCACACCCCGGTTCAGCCGCGCGCCACCGCTGGAGGAGTGAGCCGGGAAGCGTCATATGCGGTCGGCCCGTATCATAAGGATGCGCGATAAAGATACAGGGGCCGTGGACGCCCATTTCGAAACTTTTCGAGCGGGGCGCGGCCAGCGAGAGTGGCCAAAGATGGGCCGAGGAAGCAAGGTTGCAAGGTTTACCCTTGGGAAGGTTGCCCATCCTTGCTGTGCGGGTTGACTGTATGACCCCATTTGCCCGCTCAGCTTCGACCGGAAGAGGTGCGCTCTCGACCCGCGGATCAAAAACTGTATGACCCCACTCGGGACGTTCGCACGGCGTTGCCCCGCACGCTTGGGCACGCCCTCACACGAAGCATGCCTCACGGGGGAGCTCCGCTCACGGCCCCTCCGCCCGTGCTCCCCCCGCCCCCGAGCGAGAGCGTGCCCTCGCATGATGTCGCCCTGCCCGTGCCGGCACATACTTCACACGGCTCGGGCCCCAGAGGGAGCTCCACTTGCGGCCCGAGCGAGGCCGTCCCGCCCAGCTCGGCACACCTTTCCCGCGGATCCCACCCCACATGGAGCACTGCCTGCTGCCCAAACGGGGATGTTCGCATGGCGTCCCCTCGCCCATTCCGGCACATCCTTCACACGGATCGTGCCCCATCGAGAATTCGAAGTGCCTTTGCGCGCTTGTTCCGCAGCCCCCTATTATCCGCACTGCCCCGCGGCGCGCTATGCTTGAAGAGAGGGCTACGCATTGCGCTATGCGCAGCTGCAGAGAAGTGAGCCCTTCGCCAGGCTAATTCATCTTGTTCCTCCTCCTCCTCCTCCTCCTCCTCCTCCTCCTCCTCCTCCCCTGTCTCTGCCTCACCCTTCCCGTTGCAGCAGAGTTGTCCTGAACTCGTCCATGTCCTTGTTTTCTTCTCCATTCGTCTCCCCTGTGCTGCTTCGCATGTTGATATTCCTTCCTCTGCCCCCACTCTGTGCCGCTGCTGAGCAATAGCCTTGATGGAGCGCTGGTACATTGCTGGCACGATGCCTGGCTCTCTGTCCTGTGGTGGGCGCGCGCTCTCTCTCTTTCTCTCTCTCTCTCTCTCTGTTTCTCTCTCTCTCTCTCTCTCTCTCCCTTTCCGCCCTCCCATTCACTCTACGTCTCCGTCTCTCTCTCTCTCACACTTTTCCTCTATGTCTCTCTTTTTTTTCTCTCGATCTCTCTCTCTCTCTCTCTCTCTCGCCACGTACCGTGTCGTCCACTCCGTCACACCCGTCGCGGCTGCGGGGTCTGAACGCGTAGTTAACCCTGTTTTACCACGCCTGCCCTGGCCTTACTGGTTCAGCATTCGTGGCGCAGGTCTCCGTAGCGCCCGAACGAACTCCGGTGCGTCTTTGTCTCTCTGTCTGTCTCTCTCTCTCTCTCCCTCCCTCCCTCCCCACTCCCATTCGGTTCTTTCCACTTGCCTTTCCCTTCGACCCTCCGTCCTAGCTTCCCCTTCCCCTCTGGTTGTTCCTTCCCTGACCCATCTCCCCTCCTGCCATGCTGTTTCCATGGCCTCCTCCCACCTTGTTTCACTACACGGCCACGTGTTGACTCTCATGTGACACCAACGGTCTCCGCGTGTAGCTCTGCCTGGCGCAAGCGCGCAAACCACTGGTCAAATGAACGACGAAAGGGAAACGGGTCTCACGCATGTGCGCGGTGGCTCACGCGGGTCGCCAGCGCGACCCCGCTACATTAGGGGCGAGGGTGCTTACGCGCGGCTTCGCGCAAACAGCTTGCGCGCGAATGTCCGCGCAATCGACCCCGTCTTCTCTGGACCGCCCAAGTTCTCTTCGAGTGCACGCGCGGACATGCACGCGCGGACACATATGACGTGGCACGTGGTGCACTCATGGGCCTGCTCGAGTCAGCATGACAGGCGCGCAACGGTTACAAGAAAATCTGCACGCGTGCACGCTTGCGCGCGTCCACGAAATTTGTTGCCATTCCTGTCGCGTTCGCGTTCGCGTTCGAGGGCGCACTTGCCTCCCCTCTGATGCAAACGAAGCTCTCGCAACGCGCGCATGCACACATTTTTTCTCGCGTCGCAGCTTGGCAGAAGCAGTCCGCGCGGGCGCTCAAAATAGTCGGGGGCGCTGACCAACTCATTGCCCGGGTGCAAGAGAAAAGGCGAGGGAGGACAGGGCGGCCGCGGAGGACAGGAAGAAGGGATAGGACACTCACGGCTGAAAGCGTTTCAAGATGAGCGCGCTGGCGCGGCCAACCGGGGCTGAAGTGACCTGGTAATGGACGCGGGACGGCATCACGATCACAGCCACAGGCCGAAGCCAGGGCTGCATGCTTCAGGAACGTGAAGAGCAAGGTGATCCAACACACCAAGAGCGGGAGCATCCATATGACCGTCACGTTGCCTGGAAGTCTAGGTTTTGCTGCAAAGGGCTTGCGCCAGCTCGGCGCGGGACCAGGATGGCCAAGGCGCAAACACAAAACCGCACGGGGCTGCACCGCACGGGCTGCAGAAAAATGTTGTCTGTAACATCGCGCACGCACAAAAATGCGATGCCTGTGTTGTAACTATCCCGTGTTATCCTCCTCCTCCTCCTTCTCCTCTGTGTCCTCCTCTCCCTTTGTCGCTTCCTTCGAAAGCAACGCACGGAAAATGTTGGACGTCCATTTGGCGCCCAACACTGTCACCTTGCGATTCTGTGATTCACAAAAACAAGCACACCCCTAGATGGCCTAAAAACCTCGCCCAGACATGCATATCCAGCGAAGCTGTGCGATATAGTTTGGATCACCTTTCACGCGCACTCTCTGACAAGGTAATCCAATCGAAGCTCAGGCCTGAGACGAGATAATTTGTCGAACATCGTCGGGCTGTCATCTTGGACGGCCCCTCTTTCGCCCAGCGGAAAAGGCAATGAATTACGAGCGAGGCATGCCGAGCTCGAGGGTGGCTGAGGGCGGGCAGACTTTGAGCCACCGCAGTTGCGGAGGGTCAGCATTTACACGCACGGGCGAGGAGGGGCCTGTTGGGGTATTCACGTCTACGACTATACACAGCCCTAGATGGCCTAAAAACCTCGCCCAGACATGCATATCCAGCGAAGCTGTGCGATATAGTTTGGATCACCTTTCACGCGCACTCTCTGACAAGGTAATCCAATCGAAGCTCAGGCCTGAGACGAGATAATTTGTCGAACATCGTCGGGCTGTCATCTTGGACGGCCCCTCTTTCGCCCATACCCATATCATGAACTGGTGGCCGCTACTTTTCACGAATCTTCTGAAGGAGGACCTGCGGCAGGCGCCTGCTGCGCTCCGCCGCCTTCTTCTGCCTGGCCAAGGGAACCTTGCGCAACTGCTGCAAGATCAGGGCCCCCTTCTCGTAGCGAGCCACCGATGCGGACGATGCCCATCGCCCGCGCTTCTGAACCTCTTTCAACGTCCTCCGGGAGTGCAGTGCGCTTTGTCGTTGCTGGCGCCTGAGTGCCGGAAGACGCGCGGGCACACGCCCAGGGAGGTGTAGCCCAGGCGGCAGGCCGACTTCTTCACCTCGCGCTCGTAGTCGCCGAGGGTGAAGTCGAAGATTTTCTTCTTGTCCGACACGTTGGGCTTGTGGAGCAGCCGCAGCACGCTCGTGAGCCAGGGCCTCGCCACGTCGCCCACGAGTAGGCTGTCGTCCTGACCGCCCGTCTTCGTGGTCTCGTGCCACTCCGAGGGCGCGATGACGATGCCATAGTGCGCGCCGAGCTTCGCGACCGGCGCCGGCGGCAAGATCTGGCCCTGCCTCAGGCCCACCACCTCGGAGGGCCGCGTGTAGGTGTCTGTCTGGATCACCACCGCGGCCCCCATCAGGGGGTTCCCGTGCTCCACCAGGTCCGGCGCGATGTCGTCCACGATGATGTCGGGCAGCGGCAGACGCATCCTCCCGGGCGCCCGCTTCGTCCAACCCTTCAGGGAGGCCAGCGCCTTCGGGAGGTCGACCTTGCCCGTCGTCCGGAGCCTCAGCAGCTTGTGCCCGTAGAAGGCGTTGCGCCCCTCCCAGACCCCGAAGCCGTCGTCGAACAGGTCCACGAAGTAGAGGGAGAGGCTGTCGTCCAGGCGTGCTAGCGGCTGCAGCGGCAGGCGCCTCTCCTTCGCGTAGGTCTCGAACTCGTGGACTGCCGTCGCGTACCTCTCCAGCGTGCCACCGGTCACCGTCGCCATGATCAGCGAGTCCCTCCGCGGGACGGTGATGGGGCCTGCCCGCCGGGGGCCTGTGGGCTGCCGCGGTCGGCCCTTCCCCGGTGGCGGCTGCCGCCCAGTCCGGGTGGGCCCTCCAGCGCCGGGGCCGCTCGTCCTGGCCGAACTGGATGATCGGGTCGTGCTCGAGGAACGAGTCGGCGGCCTGGCAGGCTGGCTCACGGGGTTCATCGACCTCACCGTGAACCGATGCTCCTCGAGCCGCCGGGCGACGGCCCGCGGCCCGCCGGAGGCCATGGCGGACCTCGCTGGGGTCGAAGGCTCGCTGGCCCGGGCGTATGTCGCCCGGCAAGGCCGAAGAAAGGAGCCTGGCCCAACACGAGCCCAAAGCCGGCGGGTAGGCGGCGGCAAGTGGTGTGAGATGACCGTGTAGCAAGACCGAGTGTTTATGTCGGGTGCGAGGTCGATCTCCCAGGGACTGTAACGCTCTCAGGTTTGTCAGGATTCGGGTAGGTTTTCCGATAGGCCGTGCCATACATGCTCATATCGAAGTTTACCTCGACGACGTTCGCGAGTCCATGAAGGCGAGCGATCGGGTCGAAGCTCCAGAGTCTCGAAGTCCGGGGGTTTTCCACACTCCAATAACACCCACGACGTGATAAGATGTGACATAACGTAGCCGTAAACAGTGCGAACTCGATGCCTAGACGTTCCCGGGCCCTGGCTCGAACATGGTTTCGGATCCCCCTCCGAGCGATACTCCAAACCTGACAAGGCGTTCCCAGGTGTACATATATCAAACGCCCTTCTCGGGCCAGCCTCAGGATATACTCTTGTGTACTGCGACGAGAGAGGTCAAATTCCCAGCCGTCTCTGATATCAACTGAATCCGCGAAGGGAAGCACCTCCGCCAGGCAGGCTCGAGTCAGCTCCCCCTTTCCGCCGAAGAGCTCCATGCAAAAAACTGATTTACCAGGCTCGCTCTGAATTGACGGGCGTACAACAGATGCTGAGGAAGCCGACGGAGGTGACCGAGAAGAGGAGGCGGTCGTGTAACTCGCAGCTGGAGCGGACAGGCTCGGGGCGGCGTCCCGACGCTCGGGCCCCCGGTTCAGCCCAGCCGGCTTCTTCAGGTCCCAGCGCCGGGAGTCCTCGTCACTCGGGTTACGGTCAGTCTCGATGTACCTGAGCCGCCAGGAGATCTGCCCCCCTAGGCGGTAGGCGGCTGCGCGCCTGCAGAGGGCCTGCAGGCCCGCGCTGGAGCGGCCCTTCTCGAAGGCCCCGACGGTGACCTGGCTGTCGCTGATCGAGAGCAGCTTTGTGCCCATGAACTTCACCGATCGGCAGTGCCGTCGGAGCCCCATCAAGGCGACCCTCGCCTCCTTGAGGTTGATGTGCTCGTCCTGCCAGCGCCAGCGGTCCGCGGCGACCAGCCTGTAGCGGCGCCTGGCCACCCAGCTGTCCCCCAAGGCGGGGATGCCCGAGTCAAGATGCAGCTGGGTGCGGCCTCGAGCCGGCTTCGCAGCGCGGCTTCGGGCCGGAGAGGGAGCCAGGCCGCTCGCCTCCTCCGGCGCCTCCGCCTGACTCAGCAGGGACTGGCCGAAGGCGGTCCTCGGGCCAGTGGCGGTGCCGGGCGCGCCGCCGCGCACGTAGTCGAGCCCGCTGCTGACGTGGCCTGTCACCGTCGGGACGTCGCGGTACCGCCAGCGTTCTCTCCACTTCCAGGCTTCTCGGAGCTCGGTCGGCTCGGCGGTCGTCACGTGGAGTGCGTAGCCGCGGACGGACGAGTCCCCGCAGTACACCTGGTCCGAGTAGGTCGCGCCCAAGTCCGCCTCCATCAGGAAGAGCAAGTTCATCGAGCAGCGGATCTCGGACTTTACGGAGGGCCAGACCCGCTCGGGCGACTCCAGCGACTCCTCGATGAAGCGGTAGCAGGCGTTCAGCGCGGACATCGCCTCGGGGCAGAGCTGGTTCAGGTTCACGACGTGCCCCAGCCAGCACTGGAGCGTGTGCCCGTGGAGCTTGCGGCGCCTCAAAAGGGCGTGTCCGGCCATATAGGTCCGCCAGACGCGCCGAGCCACGTGCCTCAGGCGACGCTCCTGCCAGTGGTACACCAGGCCGAGGGACTGCATCTCCAAGCTGTTCCCCGGCTCCACGTCGAAAGGTATGCGGTCCTCTCGAAAAAGATTCTCGATTTTATGCATCTGAGTGTTGGCGTCAGCCTCGCAGCCACCGATCACCTGCACGTTGTCCACGTACACACCGGCGACGCACTTGCCGGGCTCGATGGTCGGGGCAGGCTGCATCTCCCTCATCACCTTCTCGGCCCCGTCGGGCAGCGCTCGCTGGACTCGGTAGGTCACGGCCTCGTTGGCGAAGTAGAGCGCCCAGGACCAGCCCATGCACACCGCGCACATGCAGGGGTAGAGCTGCTCGCCGTCCACGACCTTGGTCTCGGCCCCCTCGGCGTCGTCCCAGATCGAGTCCGGCAGGCAGCCCATCTCCGTTAGCTCGCGGGTGTCGAACCGGTCTGCGAAGCCGAACCAGCTCGCCAGCTCGGGGATGGTGAAGTTGTAGAAACAGTCTCCGACGTCCCCCTCGCGGCCAGCTGGGCTGAAGGCCCCGGATCCGAGGCCCCCGAAGCCCGATGCCTTCAGGCGGGGGTCGGAGAGGTCGAGGTCGGCCATGCATCGCGAGGAGCCTAGCCGAGTAGTGGGAGGTGGCCGATGCGCCCGATTGGCCGCTCGGGCGTCGATGATCAACCTCTGGAGCCCATCCTTTTTCTTGACCACGAAGATGCCCGCATGCCCCTTCAGCCGCCGACGCCAAGTCAGCAGGCCCTGCTGGTCCAGGCGCTGGTACAGTCGCTTCCGAAGGTCTCGCGAGCGCCGGAGGAGGGGGTCCCAGTACGGCGTGACGCCCACTCCCTCGGCTCGATCTCTCTCAAGCCCCGCTTCGTCCATCTCGATCAAGTCGGAAGCGTGCCGAAGGTAGCCAGCGTCCGACGCGGGCAACTCCCGGCGTATCGGCCGAACGTGGACCTTCCTGCGCAGGATCTTGACCTTGTCGAAGTCGAAGCTGGCCAAGCTCTTGGGCTCCATCCCGTAGTGGTCTCTTGAGTCGAGGATCTCGTGCAACGATGACTCCTCTGTGAGGTCAGTGGGGCAATCCCCATACGCCAGTACACGCCGGGCGACATTCTGGATCATCCACTGCTGCACGGCGGTCGGCCGGAGGTGCCCTTCTGGTGCGCGGTCGTGCCCCTGGGCGCGACGTGAATTCACGTTGGCGGCGGCAAGCTGGTTCAGGGCCCGAACCGTGTCAAAAACTTGCCGTTGCCGCGCAGAGCTGCATGCAGAGCCGAGGCCACTCGGATCGCAGGGCAGAGGAAAGGGGTCTCCATGCCGTCGATCTCGTGACCGGATCCCTCCAGGAATAGAGGGGGCTAGCCCACGTCTGTGTCGGCCGTGGGGGGGCTCTCTCGGCGCCCGGGCTGCCAGCGCCGGCCCCCCCACAGCCCCGAGAGGCGTCGTCCTCCCTCGCCGGCGCCCTCGGCGCCGGCCTTGCCCCCTCTCTTCTTCAGCTTCTTCTTGGTCGGGTCGTAGCCGTCGCCGCCCTTGCCCTCCTTCAGGTTCGTCTTCTGCTCCTCCCGGTACAGGCGCTCCTGCTTCCAGATCTGCGCCCTCTCCTTGAGCTTGTCAGTGACCCAGGAGTTGAACTTGTTCGTCGTCGCGCGGCCCGCAGCATTCACCGGGGCCGAGATCACTATGTCCCGCCCGCTGTAGTCCGGGTGGCGCGGGTTGCGCTCTACCGCTATCTCCGTCTGAACCAGCCAGCGCACGATCAGCTCCGCGGAGGCCAGCATGGAGGCGTCGACCTGATCCCAGGAGTGCATGAGCCGAATCACCTCGCACAGGTTGCGGTGCACATGGTTGACTGCCGAACCCTCACCGACCCCGCTGAGCCGCTCCCACTCCGCCTGGTACGACGTCATGTTGCCAGGCCCCGAGGCCACCGACTCGAGGAACTCCTTCACGCTCCTCACGCCGGCGAGCGGGAAGTTCGGCTGATCCGTGTCTCTCATCAGCGCGACCGCCTCCGAGAGCCTCAGACAGCGCTGCCCAGCATCGTCGAGGTGGTCCCCGAGAGTGCGCACGTCCCCGAGGTCCGCCTTGGTCTCCTTCTTGAAGTCGTCGAGCTTGCTGGCCGCGATCTCCTGCACGAAGATCTCCTCTCCGTCCACGACCGCCACCCCCTTCGTGTCGAAGCCCGTGCCGCGGGCGTCGTCGTCCATGACTTGCCAAATCTAATCGAGGTTTTTTGGGGTTTTTCTTTAGGCCCACAGCAACGAGCCCCTGCGTGAACTTTCGCACCAGGAAAAACTAGTGGTGGTGGCGCGAAAATTAAGACAAAGCTGGCGCTCTTGTTCGTCCCTCCTCCTCCTCCTCCTCCTCCTCCTCGTCCTCGTCCTCCTCCTCCTCCTCCTCCTCCTCCTCCTCCTCCTCCCCCTCCTCCTCCTCCTCTTCCTCCTCCTCCTCCTCCTCGATGGGGGGATGTGGACAAGCACGTGCATGCCTAGATTACCCGCCCATGGGCTACAAACCCTTGTCGTTGTTTCAATGTCGCCTGGGTCAGCCTCGCGGATAGCATCACGTTGCTTATTGTTTCGCATTACTATCGACATCGCCAGTGTTTTGTCCCGTAGTCTCTCCAGGCTCAAAGGCTTGGCTGATTCGGCCACAGCACATTGGATGTTGGCACTGGCTGCTTCGGCCAGAGTCCAATGCTCATTGGCCTGGACATCGGAGACTGCATTTCAAGGCGCGCTCCTCCAGGCCAACCGAAGCCCGAGAAGCCAGGCCATTGGAACACACGGGAAACATACGACTTTGATACAGAAGAGGGGGAGGTGGAGGACGAAGCGAAGGATGAGGAGGTGCTCCTCGTCCTTCTTTTCGCTACAAACTCCCAGGCGAATTCTACAGCGAGGTCGTGCCAGGATTTTTCCAGTTCATTGTGCTGTTCTCCCTGGCGTACGGCGCCGGCGCAATCCACCTCATCAGCAGGACCACTAAGGGCGAGCGATTGGTCCCGAACAACAGATGGGGCTCGGTGGCCAGGGCATGGTGATGGCAGGGATAGATGGGGCCCAAACAAGACTTGTCTAGGATTGGGCCCTTATTCCCTGTGCCAGCACCATCAGGTGGAGGCATGGGTCATTCGCTTCGCCCGCGAGTGCGGCCTGGCCCAGATGAGCACCCCGAGCTCTCAATGGGATATCTCGACCCATGTGCACGTGTGCGCAGAAACATGGGGCCACCGGGGAAAAGGCCCCATTGCCAAAGAGTTGGGTCTGACGCACTTCGTGGACAACACGGCGGACTGCATCTGGAGCGTGCTCTACGATTCGGCTGGCAACGCGAGCGCCACCATGCAGGTGCACGCCGATTGGAAACGCATGTGTGTTACATAACAAGATGACAAGTTTTTGGTGGGAAGAGATTTTCAATATGTGTTTTGGTCCTCCGAGGCTGCCGTCCACTTCACGGGGCTCAATCCCGTCGGGAACGTCTCCCAATTCTCTCCGTGCTGCTCCGTGCAATCTTGGCGAGAGCTTGCCGTTATGCTGGAGTTGCCCTACGTTGACAAGGCCAGGCGGGCTGACCTTTGCAACCCTAGACGTAATCAAACCGACGGCGCTACTTGGCGATCGTCAGTCTGAGGTCGAATAGGGCGTGCGGGCCAGCTCTCCAGAGGCATGGGACATGCTGGACCCCATGGGGCCGCCCAAGATGCGCAGCATCAACATGCTGCCAGATCTACTGAGCCATCTCAAGCACCATATCGTCCAGGAGTTCGGCCACATCACGTACCACGGGGGCCTCTTGCTCAATGCCATGTTGTGGCCCTTCCCTTCTTCTGGGAAGCGCGGGCGTTCCAATGCGCAGGCGGTCAGTGGGTCATCAGCGGCATCTCCAACAACGCATGGAGACACCAATTCAGCGTCCAGTGTGCCAACGGCGCCTACTACTCAGCCGTCAGAGCCTACTGAGCAGGCAAGCCAATCGGCTGATTCGGCCAAGGACGACACGAGTCAGCAATGGTCCAAGTGGCGCACGGCTGGCACGTGCAGCGCTAACTGGCACGACAAGAAGATGCAGCGAGCCGTTGCGCACCGGGTCCGAATTGAGTCCGGCTCTCCCGCGGCGCGGAAGTACATCCAGCTACCCATGTGCAGCGGCTGTGGGCGCAATCAGCCAGCAACAACATGCTGGCGGGTTTTCTGCCGCCCTTGCTGCGTTGATGCAGGCGGCTGCGACGTGCACTGGTGACTCGGCCACGCTACTGGAATGATCGCGCCAACCCAATCCGTCTTCGTCATCCGATCAGCCCCACCTCGCCATTCATGCCATCAACACCACTAGCAACTAGCCTAGCACGGTTCGACAAACCTGGGGGTAAGTTGTGAGGAAGTCTCACGCGGATTAGCAAAGGTACAATCGCCGTATGAATAACAGAAGTAGTAGCACTGCCAATAAAAGTAGCGGCCAAGGGCATGATTGTCAAACGGTGTTTCTCTGCTTGGACTGCGCCCAGAGACCCCAGATCAGACTGCCTCCGTTCCGTTCCTTTCCACCTCATGTTTTCAAACAGGTTTTACTGGCTCAAGCTGTTTCGGCCTTTGCCGTCTACCTCGTACCTGCGCTGCTGGCTGTTTCGGCCATGGGCAAGCGCCCGCCGCCTAAGTCTTCTCCGGGCTCCTCCGCGAAGGCTCCCAGACGCCAATTGAAGGCAAAGACCCCCGATGCGCAGGTTGATGCCGCGCAGAAGAGCGCGGATCAGAAGCTCCAGGATGACAACATGTGCGTTAAGGTCTTGGCCCAGGTCCACGACGCCTTGGAGACGATCAACAAAGACGCCATCTTCGCGGGCGTGATGGACATGGAGCCCCTCAGGATCGGTGACGGCGGCATGCAAGCGCCGTTCAGCCAGGAAGAGTTCAACAACGTCCTCAGCACCCCTCCAGAGACCAACTCCACTGATCACTTCTACCTCTGTGGCGGAAATTTTCTATGGCAAAGTTTTACTTGGTTGGTGAACCACAGAGTTCCAATAAACCATGGACAAATTGCCGAACTCCAGCGCTTCAGTTACAAGCACGACGACCCACCCAACAGGCTGGAGTTCAATGTCGCGGTGTGCGTGGACTCAGCAAACACAGACGTCCTGAGCCACAAGGGCGCGATGATGCGACTTTCATCGCCCGAACCTGTCTTCGCTGTCTTGTTCTCCATTGCCAAGGCGATCCAGGAGGGCGTGGACGAAAAGATCCGCATGCGCTGGCGGAAGGTCTTACTCACGGCCCCCTTCCAATTTGAGGTCGTTCCTGAAGGGGAGGAAAGGTTCTGGCGCTCACAGAACCTGAGGCAACGCCTCATCGAGGCGGGGGTGGTGTCCCACATGTCATGCAGGCAGTGGGTGTACGACATCATGGGGTTCAAGGCCGCCAAGGAAAGGGAGCTGCAGAAGTCCATTAGCTCGCTGGTGCTTGCAAAAATGTACAACGCGAAGATCACGTTCGCCGGCGCCGCTAACAAGATCACCATCAGCGACAGCTTCATTGACAGCGCTGCGACGGTGTTCGAGCGTGTCTTGTCCCAGGAGACGGCCAGGCACTGGCTGGAGTGGGCAGAGGAAAAAATGCTCGGCGAATGCCCCTTCAAGACGATCGCTGCGCTCCAAGCTCTCGTGGATCGGGCTCGGAGCCCAGTGTATATCTCGTGGGCGGTCTGGGGCATCACAGATCTGTGGAGGATGGAGCTCATCACGCTCGGGGATTTGTCAGGCAAGAAGATGAAGGACTACCGAACGTCCTACATTGAGGTTCTGAACCTCAAGTTCGACATGAAGCAGTATTGCCTTTACACGTGGCTTCCCACCCTGGGCCTGAAGGTCGAGCAGGTCCATAAATTGCAGGAGGTGTTTGAGGACTTCGGGAGCGTGCGGGCCAAGATGTCTGCCTACCCTGGAGAAGTTGCGGACACCACGTGGCTTGTGGTTTGGCGGTCCGAGGGCCTGAACAAAATTGCCGACATCCTGGAGGACTTCATCTACACCGTGAACTGGGACATGCGCTACAAAGATGCAGTTCGGTCGAAACATAAGATTAACGAGTTCCTTGAGTACGACTCTGTCCAAGAGAAGCTCAACGAGATCAAAGTGGAGCTGGCAAAGGAGATGAGCGTCGCCATCGACTGCGCCCAGGGCAGCGCCGGGGGGGGCACGGCTGCTTCGGCCACCGCCACAGAGACCGCAAAACCAGAGGCGGCTCCTTCAGGCTTCGAGAGCTTGCCCGAGTCCGAGCAAGAGCAGTGGGTCAAGTACGCGAACAAGCTGTTAAGCACGTGCGTCGAACTGATCCCTGAACCTAAGACGGGCGCCGAGCTGGAGAACGCCCTCAAGGACTCCAAGCTGAACGAGATTCGGGGCGACCCGGTGGGCCTCGTCCTGTACTACTTCGACGTCAAGGGGCACGGTGAAAGCGAGCATAGGCCCGAGCTTCGCATTCCGTCGCTGCGGGAGCCTATCTACACGAAGATCGTCCGCGCCGTGCTCAAGGCCCGTGCGCCGCCAGGCGGACTGGGGCACATTCGAAACGGCGAGGTTGCGATCATCATGGATGGCGGTCGGAAAGGTAACAGCAACAAGCTCATAGCACCATGGAAGGAGAATACGTCCAAGGAGCAGCAGAAGAAGAAGAAGGAGGACGACGACGAGGACGAAGACGAAGAAGAGGATGACCAGGATGACGAGAAGGGGAGCGTCACCAGTTCCATCTTGCAGCTCGTGTACACAGAGGAGAGCCTCAAGGAACGGCGCCTTCGCAACAAGAGCTCGACAGGCTCCGTCCGCCAAACGGAGTGGGCGCACATGGTTTCGTCAAGCAAGATCTGCCTCCCTGAGCGTGCTCGCAAACACTTCCCAGGGACGACGGCGGGCGACACCATCGTCGGGATCACCAAGCCTGACTACAGCAGGGAGTGGCAGATCTCATGGAAAGTCAAGAAGGAGCTGCTGGGCAAGCGCAACATCATTCGCGTGGGTGGCAAGGCCAAGGGGGCCGACGACGGGGAGGGCACTGACAAGGCAGCAACTGCCAAATCAATTAGCTGCATTGGCACCGCCATGCCATAGGGGTCACGAGCTCGCCGTTCGGCTGACTCTGATGGCATGGCGGCTTGCCATCGCAATTAATGGATTTGGCTGTGCAGGCAGCGGAGCGTCGCACGGACGCGACCATGGGCCCCTGCACGCTCCATGGAATGCCGAATACTTGGTACTCAGAACTGATCCATACATTCTTTGCCAAACTCGTCATCGATATGACCCCAATGGATGGGAAGTTTGCCTACCAGTGCCTGATCAACAGGTTGGGCTACGTGGGCATTGCCTTCAACGAGTTCCATGCCGATGAGCTTTTGAAGAAGCTGAGGGCCGAGCTCATGGACGACATGAAGAACCCCGAGAGCAAGATGTACGTCCCCGCCTACGCGAAGGCCATGGGGTGTGAGGCCGCGGCCAAGCCACCACCGCCGACGGATACGAAGGCCAAGAAGCGAGCCAAGGGAAAGCCGAAAGCGAAGCCGGCTGTGAAGCCGCTGGAGGAGGAGGAGCCGGCGGAGCCGGACGGGGAAGATGTGCCGTCGGAAGAACTTCCAAATGATGACGAGGACGGTGAAGTGTGGGACCCAGACGCGTGAGTGCACATCCTGACTAAGCTGTTTCGGCTCACTGTCAGGATCTAGATAGAAACGTTCACACGCACACACACACACACATACACACACACACACACGCCACAGCACGCAGGTATCTAGGTAGACTCGTAGTAGTAGGTTGCGCGCTCCTTGGTACAACATCGGGATTGGTTGTTCCACCAAGGCGTTTGCTGCATTTCAGCTCTTAGCTGATTCGGCTGGCGCATGCACCTCGACGTCTACTGCGGCTGAGGTTACAAAAGTGATCATCTTTCTCAACATCTTCCTTTTCGAAAGCCTGTCAAGTGCGAAACGAAAACACAGGAACGTGTCATTTGCCTGTGGTTTGATCCTCGTTCCTCAGGGGTGCACCTCCTCCCTCCCCCTTCTCGTCCCAGCTGAGAGGGCTGATGGATCCCAGGGGCGATTTAAGCACTGCCCCCACCCAAACATGTTAGCGCACCTCCGTGGCGCGATCAAGCGAGGATATCCGCTAGGCTCTCTCGGACCCCGGACAGTAATCTCGAAACCTCATCCTCCTCGTCCTCTCCTGCCTCCGATCCTCCTTTCTCCGATCGCTGGCCTCAACAGTTGCTACGGGGACCCAGGCTTGAGCCAACATGATTGTTTGAATTCTTGGGCGTGTCCGAGCGCTGGTCCAGGGACGTCCCAGGTAGCGCACTAGTTTGGAAACCGATTGACATCCATGAATACGCCAACATTTCTGAGGGAGGCGTAAGGAGCTGGATGCCATCCAGCTGCATGTGCCGCTCAAGGCCGCCCTTGAGTGGCACAGTGCAGCGTTCCAGATCTGGATGTGAGCTGGATGTTCAGGGTCGACCTGAACATCCCGCTCACATCCAGCTCTGGAATGCTGCACTGTGCCACTCAAGGGCGGCCTTGAGCGGCACATGCAGCTGGATGGCATCCAGCTCCTTACGCCTCCCTCAGACTTGAAAGCCATCCTGGCCAAAGCGGGGGCGTCATACAAGGGCGGTGGCTATCTAAGTGGCATCCACTCTGCACGCGCGGTGTAGAGCATCGAGCTTCAGGTTGAAGCAGTGGTTTGTTTCGCCAGTGTCTCACGAGGCCATTGGTCCTATCTCCCAATGTCAGGCTGCCGACGGAATTCAAGGTCGGCACCGAGCGGCGCAAGAAGCTGGACGGGCACATCCAGCTCCTTACGCCGCTCGGTGCCGACCTTGAATCCGAGCGGCTGGCCAGAATCAAGGACGACACCGAGTGGCGTAAGGAGCTGGATAGCACGCTCCAGCTCCTTACCGCCGCCACTCGGTGCCGACCTTGAATCCGAGCGGCTGGCCAGAATCAAGGACGACACCGAGTGGCGTAAGGAGCTGGATACGCACCTCCGGGGCCTTACGCCACTCGGTGCCGACCTTGAATCCGAGCTGGCCAAATCAGGACGGCACCGAGTGGCGTAAGGAGCTGGATGGGCACCTCCAGGGCCTTACGCCACTCGGTGCCGACCGTGAATCCGAGCCGCTGGCCAGGATCAAGGGCGGCACCGAGTGGCGTAAGGAGCTGGATGTATCCGAGTGGCGTAAGGCCCCGGAGGTGCCCATCCAGCTCCTTACGCCACTCGGTGCCGTCCTTGATTCTGGCGACGCACGCACGCGCGTATCTACACGGGCGGCTCGGTGAATGCTTCGGTATTCATTTTTTTTGCGCACCGTTTGGGCTCAATGAATATTTTCAGCTGCTTCGGCTGATTGCGACTGCACTTACGCATTGCTGCAGCCTGGTGCCGCGAGATGGGCCGCTCGGCGACGCCCAAGTCCACGGCAGCGACGAAAAAGGCTGGGGCCACGCCACAGGCAAAGCGTCGTCCCAGGTGCCTGAAGAAGATCAAGTTCGGGTCTGATTTCTCTGGCATGGATGGCGCCGCGATCGCCATGTTACGATTGAACATCGATTTCTCGGTGCTGTTTGTTTCGGACACCCACAAGAAGTGCCACAAGCTGCTGGAGCGGCACGAGCCGAAGCACATCTACACTGACATTATGGACGTGCCCATCAATGATAAGCCGTACGTGGACGTCTACGTCTTCACGCCACCATGCCAAGATTTTTCAGCTAATGGCAAACAGTCTGGCGCCGATGGCCCCCACCAGACGGGGAAACTCATGGGCAAGGCCCTCCGTTACATTCGCGAGAAGAAGCCGCGGCTCGTCCTGTTCGAGAATGTGTTTGCCCTGACACATGTAAAATTCCGCCCGGTGTTCCGGGGGCTCATCAAGCACATCCGTGAAAGCGGGTGCGCGGTGTATGACAAGGTGATCAATGCCAATACTTGCGGCCTCCCGCAAGACCGTCGGCGCCTGATCATTGTTGCAATCCGCAACGACTCCATCAAATGTAAATTCCAGTGGCCCGAGGCCCACAAGGCCGTCTCACTGAAAACCATCATGGACTCCAAGACCCAGCAGGACGTGCCCGGTCGCCTGCCCAAGAACGCGATGGGCAAGAAACGCTGCGCCAAGGCCTACTCGGAGTGCCACCAGAACGGCATCGATCCACGGACCACCCCTGTCGCGGTGGACATCGACGCAGGGGAGAAGTTTCAGGTTTACGGGGTGGACGAATGCAAGACGATCACCCGGGTGCGCGGCGGGTGCGGCGGACCGTGGATCAGCACGTACGGACGCCGCTTCACCACGCGAGAGCTCTTGAAGGCACCGCTGCTACGGGACTACCCCCACTGCCCAGGGAAAGCCGACCAAGCGTTGTGGAGCTCAGCGACGACGCTGAGCTGAGCACAGGCTTGGTCGGCCACCACGGGGCATTGGTAGTATGTCCTTAGCCGCCCTAGGCCCAGGGCTTCGCGCCAACGGACGCCCCCTACGAGGAACTCAAAATCACGCCGCGCCAGGTCGGCATGATGGTTGGCAACTCTCTGTCCCCGAACGTGGCTGGCTGCGTGCTGCAGGAGGCGCTTTGGAGCGCTGGTCTCACGAAGGAGAAGCCACAATTCCCAATCATGTCTCATTGCGCGTAAGAGGTAGTCGCCGTGGACGTGCTAAGCTGCTTCGGCTTTGAATCATAAGTGTCTGATCCTGGTAGGTCCTTGCTGCTGTTATTTAGCTGCGTTCGGCTTTTTTATCAGCTTTCTCGCGCTGTCGCGGGCGTATTTGTGGACCAAGCCTATAGTGAAGAAACAGAGTAACCCAAATGCGGCTCCCGCTACCATTGAATCTAGGCTACCATAGTCACGTCCACGGGGCTTTGGCAGC
>CAUYUJ010017644.1:77500-103847 GCA_963575745.1 Prorocentrum cordatum | reverse complement strand
GGTCGACCTTGCCCGTCGTCCGGAGCCTCAGCAGCTTGTGCCCGTAGAAGGCGTTGCGCCCCTCCCAGACCCCGAAGCCGTCGTCGAACAGGTCCACGAAGTAGAGGGAGAGGCTGTCGTCCAGGCGTGCTAGCGGCTGCAGCGGCAGGCGCCTCTCCTTCGCGTAGGTCTCGAACTCGTGGACTGCCGTCGCGTACCTCTCCAGCGTGCCACCGGTCACCGTCGCCATGATCAGCGAGTCCCTCCGCGGGACGGTGATGGGGCCTGCCCGCCGGGGGCCTGTGGGCTGCCGCGGTCGGCCCTTCCCCGGTGGCGGCTGCCGCCCAGTCCGGGTGGGCCCTCCAGCGCCGGGGCCGCTCGTCCTGGCCGAACTGGATGATCGGGTCGTGCTCGAGGAACGAGTCGGCGGCCTGGCAGGCTGGCTCACGGGGTTCATCGACCTCACCGTGAACCGATGCTCCTCGAGCCGCCGGGCGACGGCCCGCGGCCCGCCGGAGGCCATGGCGGACCTCGCTGGGGTCGAAGGCTCGCTGGCCCGGGCGTATGTCGCCCGGCAAGGCCGAAGAAAGGAGCCTGGCCCAACACGAGCCCAAAGCCGGCGGGTAGGCGGCGGCAAGTGGTGTGAGATGACCGTGTAGCAAGACCGAGTGTTTATGTCGGGTGCGAGGTCGATCTCCCAGGGACTGTAACGCTCTCAGGTTTGTCAGGATTCGGGTAGGTTTTCCGATAGGCCGTGCCATACATGCTCATATCGAAGTTTACCTCGACGACGTTCGCGAGTCCATGAAGGCGAGCGATCGGGTCGAAGCTCCAGAGTCTCGAAGTCCGGGGGTTTTCCACACTCCAATAACACCCACGACGTGATAAGATGTGACACAACGTAGCCGTAAACAGTGCGAACTCGATGCCTAGACGTTCCCGGGCCCTGGCTCGAACATGGTTTCGGATCCCCCTCCGAGCGATACTCCAAACCTGACAAGGCGTTCCCAGGTGTACATATATCAAACGCCCTTCTCGGGCCAGCCGCAGGATATACTCTTGTGTACTGCGACGAGAGAGATCAAATTCCCAGCCGTCTCTGATATCAACTGAATCCGCGAAGGGAAGCCCCTCCGCCAGGCAGGCTCGAGTCAGCTCCCCCTTTCCGCCGAAGAGCTCCATACAAAAAACTGATTTACCAGGCTCGCTCTGAATTGACGGGCGTACAACAGATGCTGAGGAAGCCGACGGAGGTGACCGAGAAGAGGAGGAGGTCGTGTAACTCGCAGCTGGAGCGGACAGGCTCGGGGCGGCGTCCCGACGCTCGGGCCCCCGGTTCAGCCCAGCCGGCTTCTTCAGGTCCCAGCGCCGGGAGTCCTCGTCACTCGGGTTACGGTCAGTCTCGATGTACCTGAGCCGCCAGGAGATCTGCCCCCCTAGGCGGTAGGCGGCTGCGCGCCTGCAGAGGGCCTGCAGGCCCGCGCTGGAGCGGCCCTTCTCGAAGGCCCCGACGGTGACCTGGCTGTCGCTGATCGAGAGCAGCTTTGTGCCCATGAACTTCACCGATCGGCAGTGCCGTCGGAGCCCCATCAAGGCGACCCTCGCCTCCTTGAGGTTGATGTGCTCGTCCTGCCAGCGCCAGCGGTCCGCGGCGACCAGCCTGTAGCGGCGCCTGGCCACCCAGCTGTCCTCCAAGGCGGGGATGCCCGAGTCAAGATGCAGCTGGGTGCGGCCTCGAGCCGGCTTCGCAGCGCGGCTTCGGGCCGGAGAGGGAGCCAGGCCGCTCGCCTCCTCCGGCGCCTCCGCCTGACTCAGCAGGGACTGGCCGAAGGCGGTCCTCGGGCCAGTGGCGGTGCCGGGCGTGCCGCCGCGCACGTAGTCGAGCCCGCTGCTGACGTGGCCTGTCACCGTCGGGACGTCGCGGTACCGCCAGCGTTCTCTCCACTTCCAGGCTTCTCGGAGCTCGGTCGGCTCGGCGGTCGTCACGTGGAGTGCGTAGCCGCGGACGGACGAGTCCCCGCAGTACACCTGGTCCGAGTAGGTCGCGCCCAAGTCCGCCTCCATCAGGAAGAGCAAGTTCATCGAGCAGCGGATCTCGGACTTTACGGAGGGCCAGACCCGCTCGGGCGACTCCAGCGACTCCTCGATGAAGCGGTAGCAGGCGTTCAGCGCGGACATCGCCTCGGGGCAGAGCTGGTTCAGGTTCACGACGTGCCCCAGCCAGCACTGGAGCGTGTGCCCGTGGAGCTTGCGGCGCCTCAAAAGGGCGTGTCCGGCCATATAGGTCCGCCAGACGCGCCGAGCCACGTGCCTCAGGCGACGCTCCTGCCAGTGGTACACCAGGCCGAGGGACTGCATCTCCAAGCTGTTCCCCGGCTCCACGTCGAAAGGTATGCGGTCCTCTCGAAAAAGATTCTCGATTTTATGCATCTGAGTGTTGGCGTCAGCCTCGCAGCCACCGATCACCTGCACGTTGTCCACGTACACACCGGCGACGCACTTGCCGGGCTCGATGGTCGGGGCAGGCTGCATCTCCCTCATCACCTTCTCGGCCCCGTCGGGCAGCGCTCGCTGGACTCGGTAGGTCACGGCCTCGTTGGCGAAGTAGAGCGCCCAGGACCAGCCCATGCACACCGCGCACATGCAGGGGTAGAGCTGCTCGCCGTCCACGACCTTGGTCTCGGCCCCCTCGGCGTCGTCCCAGATCGAGTCCGGCAGGCAGCCCATCTCCGTTAGCTCGCGGGTGTCGAACCGGTCTGCGAAGCCGAACCAGCTCGCCAGCTCGGGGATGGTGAAGTTGTAGAAACAGTCTCCGACGTCCCCCTCGCGGCCAGCTGGGCTGAAGGCCCCGGAGCCGAGGCCCCCGAAGCCCGATGCCTTCAGGCGGGGGTCGGAGAGGTCGAGGTCGGCCATGCATCGCGAGGAGCCTAGCCGAGTAGTGGGAGGTGGCCGATGCGCCCGATTGGCCGCTCGGGCGTCGATGATCAACCTCTGGAGCCCATCCTTTTTCTTGACCACGAAGATGCCCGCATGCCCCTTCAGCCGCCGACGCCAAGTCAGCAGGCCCTGCTGGTCCAGGCGCTGGTACAGTCGCTTCCGAAGGTCTCGCGAGCGCCGGAGGAGGGGGTCCCAGTACGGCGTGACGCCCACTCCCTCGGCTCGATCTCTCTCAAGCCCCGCTTCGTCCATCTCGATCAAGTCGGAAGCGTGCCGAAGGTAGCCAGCGTCCGACGCGGGCAACTCCCGGCGTATCGGCCGAACGTGGACCTTCCTGCGCAGGATCTTGACCTTGTCGAAGTCGAAGCTGGCCAAGCTCTTGGGCTCCATCCCGTAGTGGTCTCTTGAGTCGAGGATCTCGTGCAACGATGACTCCTCTGTGAGGTCAGTGGGGCAATCCCCATACGCCAGTACACGCCGGGCGACATTCTGGATCATCCACTGCTGCACGGCGGTCGGCCGGAGGTGCCCTTCTGGTGCGCGGTCGTGCCCCTGGGCGCGACGTGAATTCACGTTGGCGGCGGCAAGCTGGTTCAGGGCCCGAACCGTGTCAAAAACTTGCCGTTGCCGCGCAGAGCTGCATGCAGAGCCGAGGCCACTCGGATCGCAGGGCAGAGGAAAGGGGTCTCCATGCCGTCGATCTCGTGACCGGATCCCTCCAGGAATAGAGGGGGCTAGCCCACGTCTGTGTCGGCCGTGGGGGGGCTCTCTCGGCGCCCGGGCTGCCAGCGCCGGCCCCCCCACAGCCCCGAGAGGCGTCGTCCTCCCTCGCCGGCGCCCTCGGCGCCGGCCTTGCCCCCTCTCTTCTTCAGCTTCTTCTTGGTCGGGTCGTAGCCGTCGCCGCCCTTGCCCTCCTTCAGGTTCGTCTTCTGCTCCTCCCGGTACAGGCGCTCCTGCTTCCAGATCTGCGCCCTCTCCTTGAGCTTGTCAGTGACCCAGGAGTTGAACTTGTTCGTCGTCGCGCGGCCCGCAGCATTCACCGGGGCCGAGATCACTATGTCCCGCCCGCTGTAGTCCGGGTGGCGCGGGTTGCGCTCTACCGCTATCTCCGTCTGAACCAGCCAGCGCACGATCAGCTCCGCGGAGGCCAGCATGGAGGCGTCGACCTGATCCCAGGAGTGCATGAGCCGAATCACCTCGCACAGGTTGCGGTGCACATGGTTGACTGCCGAACCCTCACCGACCCCGCTGAGCCGCTCCCACTCCGCCTGGTACGACGTCATGTTGCCAGGCCCCGAGGCCACCGACTCGAGGAACTCCTTCACGCTCCTCACGCCGGCGAGCGGGAAGTTCGGCTGATCCGTGTCTCTCATCAGCGCGACCGCCTCCGAGAGCCTCAGACAGCGCTGCCCAGCATCGTCGAGGTGGTCCCCGAGAGTGCGCACGTCCCCGAGGTCCGCCTTGGTCTCCTTCTTGAAGTCGTCGAGCTTGCTGGCCGCGATCTCCTGCACGAAGATCTCCTCTCCGTCCACGACCGCCACCCCCTTCGTGTCGAAGCCCGTGCCGCGGGCGTCGTCGTCCATGACTTGCCAAATCTAATCGAGGTTTTTTGGGGTTTTTCTTTAGGCCCACAGCAACGAGCCCCTGCGTGAACTTTCGCACCAGGAAAAACTAGTGGTGGTGGCGCGAAAATTAAGACAAAGCTGGCGCTCTTGTTCGTCCCTCCTCCTCCTCCTCCTCCTCCTCCTCGTCCTCGTCCTCCTCCTCCTCCTCCTCCTCCTCCTCCTCCTCCTCCCCCTCCTCCTCCTCCTCTTCCTCCTCCTCCTCCTCCTCGATGGGGGGATGTGGACAAGCACGTGCATGCCTAGATTACCCGCCCATGGGCTACAAACCCTTGTCGTTGTTTCAATGTCGCCTGGGTCAGCCTCGCGGATAGCATCACGTTGCTTATTGTTTCGCATTACTATCGACATCGCCAGTGTTTTGTCCCGTAGTCTCTCCAGGCTCAAAGGCTTGGCTGATTCGGCCACAGCACATTGGATGTTGGCACTGGCTGCTTCGGCCAGAGTCCAATGCTCATTGGCCTGGACATCGGAGACTGCATTTCAAGGCGCGCTCCTCCAGGCCAACCGAAGCCCGAGAAGCCAGGCCATTGGAACACACGGGAAACATACGACTTTGATACAGAAGAGGGGGAGGTGGAGGACGAAGCGAAGGATGAGGAGGTGCTCCTCGTCCTTCTTTTCGCTACAAACTCCCAGGCGAATTCTACAGCGAGGTCGTGCCAGGATTTTTCCAGTTCATTGTGCTGTTCTCCCTGGCGTACGGCGCCGGCGCAATCCACCTCATCAGCAGGACCACTAAGGGCGAGCGATTGGTCCCGAACAACAGATGGGGCTCGGTGGCCAGGGCATGGTGATGGCAGGGATAGATGGGGCCCAAACAAGACTTGTCTAGGATTGGGCCCTTATTCCCTGTGCCAGCACCATCAGGTGGAGGCATGGGTCATTCGCTTCGCCCGCGAGTGCGGCCTGGCCCAGATGAGCACCCCGAGCTCTCAATGGGATATCTCGACCCATGTGCACGTGTGCGCAGAAACATGGGGCCACCGGGGAAAAGGCCCCATTGCCAAAGAGTTGGGTCTGACGCACTTCGTGGACAACACGGCGGACTGCATCTGGAGCGTGCTCTACGATTCGGCTGGCAACGCGAGCGCCACCATGCAGGTGCACGCCGATTGGAAACGCATGTGTGTTACATAACAAGATGACAAGTTTTTGGTGGGAAGAGATTTTCAATATGTGTTTTGGTCCTCCGAGGCTGCCGTCCACTTCACGGGGCTCAATCCCGTCGGGAACGTCTCCCAATTCTCTCCGTGCTGCTCCGTGCAATCTTGGCGAGAGCTTGCCGTTATGCTGGAGTTGCCCTACGTTGACAAGGCCAGGCGGGCTGACCTTTGCAACCCTAGACGTAATCAAACCGACGGCGCTACTTGGCGATCGTCAGTCTGAGGTCGAATAGGGCGTGCGGGCCAGCTCTCCAGAGGCATGGGACATGCTGGACCCCATGGGGCCGCCCAAGATGCGCAGCATCAACATGCTGCCAGATCTACTGAGCCATCTCAAGCACCATATCGTCCAGGAGTTCGGCCACATCACGTACCACGGGGGCCTCTTGCTCAATGCCATGTTGTGGCCCTTCCCTTCTTCTGGGAAGCGCGGGCGTTCCAATGCGCAGGCGGTCAGTGGGTCATCAGCGGCATCTCCAACAACGCATGGAGACACCAATTCAGCGTCCAGTGTGCCAACGGCGCCTACTACTCAGCCGTCAGAGCCTACTGAGCAGGCAAGCCAATCGGCTGATTCGGCCAAGGACGACACGAGTCAGCAATGGTCCA
The DNA here is from genome assembly GCA_963575745.1 of Prorocentrum cordatum. Taxonomy (NCBI): domain Eukaryota; class Dinophyceae; order Prorocentrales; family Prorocentraceae; genus Prorocentrum; species Prorocentrum cordatum. The sequence continues at coordinate 97,534 of CAUYUJ010017644.1, read as the reverse complement.
AGTGGCGCACGGCTGGCACGTGCAGCGCTAACTGGCACGACAAGAAGATGCAGCGAGCCGTTGCGCACCGGGTCCGAATTGAGTCCGGCTCTCCCGCGGCGCGGAAGTACATCCAGCTACCCATGTGCAGCGGCTGTGGGCGCAATCAGCCAGCAACAACATGCTGGCGGGTTTTCTGCCGCCCTTGCTGCGTTGATGCAGGCGGCTGCGACGTGCACTGGTGACTCGGCCACGCTACTGGAATGATCGCGCCAACCCAATCCGTCTTCGTCATCCGATCAGCCCCACCTCGCCATTCATGCCATCAACACCACTAGCAACTAGCCTAGCACGGTTCGACAAACCTGGGGGTAAGTTGTGAGGAAGTCTCACGCGGATTAGCAAAGGTACAATCGCCGTATGAATAACAGAAGTAGTAGCACTGCCAATAAAAGTAGCGGCCAAGGGCATGATTGTCAAACGGTGTTTCTCTGCTTGGACTGCGCCCAGAGACCCCAGATCAGACTGCCTCCGTTCCATTCCTTTCCACCTCATGTTTTCAAACAGGTTTTACTGGCTCAAGCTGTTTCGGCCTTTGCCGTCTACCTCGTACCTGCGCTGCTGGCTGTTTCGGCCATGGGCAAGCGCCCGCCGCCTAAGTCTTCTCCGGGCTCCTCCGTGAAGGCTCCCAGACGCCAATTGAAGGCAAAGACCCCCGATGCGCAGGTTGATGCCGCGCAGAAGAGCGCGGATCAGAAGCTCCAGGATGACAACATGTGCGTTAAGGTCTTGGCCCAGGTCCACGACGCCTTGGAGACGATCAACAAAGACGCCATCTTCGCGGGCGTGATGGACATGGAGCCCCTCAGGATCGGTGACGGCGGCATGCAAGCGCCGTTCAGCCAGGAAGAGTTCAACAACGTCCTCAGCACCCCTCCAGAGACCAACTCCACTGATCACTTCTACCTCTGTGGCGGAAATTTTCTATGGCAAAGTTTTACTTGGTTGGTGAACCACAGAGTTCCAATAAACCATGGACAAATTGCCGAACTCCAGCGCTTCAGTTACAAGCACGACGACCCACCCAACAGGCTGGAGTTCAATGTCGCGGTGTGCGTGGACTCAGCAAACACAGACGTCCTGAGCCACAAGGGCGCGATGATGCGACTTTCATCGCCCGAACCTGTCTTCGCTGTCTTGTTCTCCATTGCCAAGGCGATCCAGGAGGGCGTGGACGAAAAGATCCGCATGCGCTGGCGGAAGGTCTTACTCACGGCCCCCTTCCAATTTGAGGTCGTTCCTGAAGGGGAGGAAAGGTTCTGGCGCTCACAGAACCTGAGGCAACGCCTCATCGAGGCGGGGGTGGTGTCCCACATGTCATGCAGGCAGTGGGTGTACGACATCATGGGGTTCAAGGCCGCCAAGGAAAGGGAGCTGCAGAAGTCCATTAGCTCGCTGGTGCTTGCAAAAATGTACAACGCGAAGATCACGTTCGCCGGCGCCGCTAACAAGATCACCATCAGCGACAGCTTCATTGACAGCGCTGCGACGGTGTTCGAGCGTGTCTTGTCCCAGGAGACGGCCAGGCACTGGCTGGAGTGGGCAGAGGAAAAAATGCTCGGCGAATGCCCCTTCAAGACGATCGCTGCGCTCCAAGCTCTCGTGGATCGGGCTCGGAGCCCAGTGTATATCTCGTGGGCGGTCTGGGGCATCACAGATCTGTGGAGGATGGAGCTCATCACGCTCGGGGATTTGTCAGGCAAGAAGATGAAGGACTACCGAACGTCCTACATTGAGGTTCTGAACCTCAAGTTCGACATGAAGCAGTATTGCCTTTACACGTGGCTTCCCACCCTGGGCCTGAAGGTCGAGCAGGTCCATAAATTGCAGGAGGTGTTTGAGGACTTCGGGAGCGTGCGGGCCAAGATGTCTGCCTACCCTGGAGAAGTTGCGGACACCACGTGGCTTGTGGTTTGGCGGTCCGAGGGCCTGAACAAAATTGCCGACATCCTGGAGGACTTCATCTACACCGTGAACTGGGACATGCGCTACAAAGATGCAGTTCGGTCGAAACATAAGATTAACGAGTTCCTTGAGTACGACTCTGTCCAAGAGAAGCTCAACGAGATCAAAGTGGAGCTGGCAAAGGAGATGAGCGTCGCCATCGACTGCGCCCAGGGCAGCGCCGGGGGGGGCACGGCTGCTTCGGCCACCGCCACAGAGACCGCAAAACCAGAGGCGGCTCCTTCAGGCTTCGAGAGCTTGCCCGAGTCCGAGCAAGAGCAGTGGGTCAAGTACGCGAACAAGCTGTTAAGCACGTGCGTCGAACTGATCCCTGAACCTAAGACGGGCGCCGAGCTGGAGAACGCCCTCAAGGACTCCAAGCTGAACGAGATTCGGGGCGACCCGGTGGGCCTCGTCCTGTACTACTTCGACGTCAAGGGGCACGGTGAAAGCGAGCATAGGCCCGAGCTTCGCATTCCGTCGCTGCGGGAGCCTATCTACACGAAGATCGTCCGCGCCGTGCTCAAGGCCCGTGCGCCGCCAGGCGGACTGGGGCACATTCGAAACGGCGAGGTTGCGATCATCATGGATGGCGGTCGGAAAGGTAACAGCAACAAGCTCATAGCACCATGGAAGGAGAATACGTCCAAGGAGCAGCAGAAGAAGAAGAAGGAGGACGACGACGAGGACGAAGACGAAGAAGAGGATGACCAGGATGACGAGAAGGGGAGCGTCACCAGTTCCATCTTGCAGCTCGTGTACACAGAGGAGAGCCTCAAGGAACGGCGCCTTCGCAACAAGAGCTCGACAGGCTCCGTCCGCCAAACGGAGTGGGCGCACATGGTTTCGTCAAGCAAGATCTGCCTCCCTGAGCGTGCTCGCAAACACTTCCCAGGGACGACGGCGGGCGACACCATCGTCGGGATCACCAAGCCTGACTACAGCAGGGAGTGGCAGATCTCATGGAAAGTCAAGAAGGAGCTGCTGGGCAAGCGCAACATCATTCGCGTGGGTGGCAAGGCCAAGGGGGCCGACGACGGGGAGGGCACTGACAAGGCAGCAACTGCCAAATCAATTAGCTGCATTGGCACCGCCATGCCATAGGGGTCACGAGCTCGCCGTTCGGCTGACTCTGATGGCATGGCGGCTTGCCATCGCAATTAATGGATTTGGCTGTGCAGGCAGCGGAGCGTCGCACGGACGCGACCATGGGCCCCTGCACGCTCCATGGAATGCCGAATACTTGGTACTCAGAACTGATCCATACATTATTTGCCAAACTCGTCATCGATATGATATGACCCCAATGGATGGGAAGTTTGCCTACCAGTGCCTGATCAACAGGTTGGGCTACGTGGGCATTGCCTTCAACGAGTTCCATGCCGATGAGCTTTTGAAGAAGCTGAGGGCCGAGCTCATGGACGACATGAAGAACCCCGAGAGCAAGATGTACGTCCCCGCCTACGCGAAGGCCATGGGGTGTGAGGCCGCGGCCAAGCCACCACCGCCGACGGATACGAAGGCCAAGAAGCGAGCCAAGGGAAAGCCGAAAGCGAAGCCGGCTGTGAAGCCGCTGGAGGAGGAGGAGCCGGCGGAGCCGGACGGGGAAGATGTGCCGTCGGAAGAACTTCCAAATGATGACGAGGACGGTGAAGTGTGGGACCCAGACGCGTGAGTGCACATCCTGACTAAGCTGTTTCGGCTCACTGTCAGGATCTAGATAGAAACGTTCACACGCACACACACACACACATACACACACACACACACGCCACAGCACGCAGGTATCTAGGTAGACTCGTAGTAGTAGGTTGCGCGCTCCTTGGTACAACATCGGGATTGGTTGTTCCACCAAGGCGTTTGCTGCATTTCAGCTCTTAGCTGATTCGGCTGGCGCATGCACCTCGACGTCTACTGCGGCTGAGGTTACAAAAGTGATCATCTTTCTCAACATCTTCCTTTTCGAAAGCCTGTCAAGTGCGAAACGAAAACACAGGAACGTGTCATTTGCCTGTGGTTTGATCCTCGTTCCTCAGGGGTGCACCTCCTCCCTCCCCCTTCTCGTCCCAGCTGAGAGGGCTGATGGATCCCAGGGGCGATTTAAGCACTGCCCCCACCCAAACATGTTAGCGCACCTCCGTGGCGCGATCAAGCGAGGATATCCGCTAGGCTCTCTCGGACCCCGGACAGTAATCTCGAAACCTCATCCTCCTCGTCCTCTCCTGCCTCCGATCCTCCTTTCTCCGATCGCTGGCCTCAACAGTTGCTACGGGGACCCAGGCTTGAGCCAACATGATTGTTTGAATTCTTGGGCGTGTCCGAGCGCTGGTCCAGGGACGTCCCAGGTAGCGCACTAGTTTGGAAACCGATTGACATCCATGAATACGCCAACATTTCTGAGGGAGGCGTAAGGAGCTGGATGCCATCCAGCTGCATGTGCCGCTCAAGGCCGCCCTTGAGTGGCACAGTGCAGCGTTCCAGATCTGGATGTGAGCTGGATGTTCAGGGTCGACCTGAACATCCAGCTCACATCCAGCTCTGGAATGCTGCACTGTGCCACTCAAGGGCGGCCTTGAGCGGCACATGCAGCTGGATGGCATCCAGCTCCTTACGCCTCCCTCAGACTTGAAAGCCATCCTGGCCAAAGCGGGGGCGTCATACAAGGGCGGTGGCTATCTAAGTGGCATCCACTCTGCACGCGCGGTGTAGAGCATCGAGCTTCAGGTTGAAGGAGTGGTTTGTTTCGCCAGTGTCTCACGAGGCCATTGGTCCTATCTCCCAATGTCAGGCTGCCGACGGAATTCAAGGTCGGCACCGAGCGGCGCAAGGAGCTGGATGGGCACATCCAGCTCCTTACGCCGCTCGGTGCCGACCTTGAATCCGAGCGGCTGGCCAGAATCAAGGACGACACCGAGTGGCGTAAGGAGCTGGATACGCACCTCCGGGGCCTTACGCCACTCGGTGCCGACCTTGAATCCGAGCGGCTGGCCAGAATCAAGGACGGCACCGAGTGGCGTAAGGAGCTGGATGGGCACCTCCGGGCCTTGCGCCACTCGGTGCCGACCTTGAATCCGAGCCGCTGGCCATAATCAAGGACGGCACCGAGTGGCGTAAGGAGCTGGATGGGCACCTCCGGGGCCTTACGCCACTCGGTGCCGACCGTGAATCCGAGCCGCTGGCCAGGATCAAGGGCGGCACCGAGTGGCGTAAGGAGCTGGATGTATCCGAGTGGCGTAAGGCCCCGGAGGTGCCCATCCAGCTCCTTACGCCACTCGGTGCCGTCCTTGATTCTGGCGACGCACGCACGCGCGTATCTACACGGGCGGCTCGGTGAATGCTTCGGTATTCATTTTTTTTGCGCACCGTTTGGGCTCAATGAATATTTTCAGCTGCTTCGGCTGATTGCGACTGCACTTACGCATTGCTGCAGCCTGGTGCCGCGAGATGGGCCGCTCGGCGACGCCCAAGTCCACGGCAGCGACGAAAAAGGCTGGGGCCACGCCACAGGCAAAGCGTCGTCCCAGGTGCCTGAAGAAGATCAAGTTCGGGTCTGATTTCTCTGGCATGGATGGCGCCGCGATCGCCATGTTACGATTGAACATCGATTTCTCGGTGCTGTTTGTTTCGGACACCCACAAGAAGTGCCACAAGCTGCTGGAGCGGCACGAGCCGAAGCACATCTACACTGACATTATGGACGTGCCCATCAATGATAAGCCGTACGTGGACGTCTACGTCTTCACGCCACCATGCCAAGATTTTTCAGCTAATGGCAAACAGTCTGGCGCCGATGGCCCCCACCAGACGGGGAAACTCATGGGCAAGGCCCTCCGTTACATTCGCGAGAAGAAGCCGCGGCTCGTCCTGTTCGAGAATGTGTTTGCCCTGACACATGTAAAATTCCGCCCGGTGTTCCGGGGGCTCATCAAGCACATCCGTGAAAGCGGGTGCGCGGTGTATGACAAGGTGATCAATGCCAATACTTGCGGCCTCCCGCAAGACCGTCGGCGCCTGATCATTGTTGCAATCCGCAACGACTCCATCAAATGTAAATTCCAGTGGCCCGAGGCCCACAAGGCCGTCTCACTGAAAACCATCATGGACTCCAAGACCCAGCAGGACGTGCCCGGTCGCCTGCCCAAGAACGCGATGGGCAAGAAACGCTGCGCCAAGGCCTACTCGGAGTGCCACCAGAACGGCATCGATCCACGGACCACCCCTGTCGCGGTGGACATCGACGCAGGGGAGAAGTTTCAGGTTTACGGGGTGGACGAATGCAAGACGATCACCCGGGTGCGCGGCGGGTGCGGCGGACCGTGGATCAGCACGTACGGACGCCGCTTCACCACGCGAGAGCTCTTGAAGGCACCGCTGCTACGGGACTACCCCCACTGCCCAGGGAAAGCCGACCAAGCGTTGTGGAGCTCAGCGACGACGCTGAACTGAGCACAGGCTTGGTCGGCCACCACGGGGCATTGGTAGTATGTCCTTAGCCGCCCTAGGCCCAGGGCTTCGCGCCAACAGACGTCCCCTACGAGGAACTCAAAATCACGCCGCGCCAGGTCGGCATGATGGTTGGCAACTCTCTGTCCCCGAACATGGCTGGCTGCGTGCTGCAGGAGGCGCTTTGGAGCGCTGGTCTCACGAAGGAGAAGCCACAATTCCCAATCATGTCTCATTGCGTGTAAGAGGTAGTCGCCGTGGACGTGCTAAGCTGCTTCGGCTTTGAATCAGAAGTGTCTGATCCTGGTAGGTCCTTGCTGCTGTTATTTAGCTGCGTTCGGCTTTTTTATCAGCTTTCTCGCGCTGTCGCGGGCGTATTTGTGGACCAAGCCTATAGTGAAGAAACAGAGTAACCAAAATGCGGCTCCCGCTACCATTGAATCTAGGCTACCATAGTCACGTCCACGGGGCTTTGGCAGCCAGACCAGCGTTTGCTCCGTGGGTTGTTTTCGGATCCAAGTCGGTTCAGGCATCCAATTGAAATTGAGCCTCTGGCAGCGAGGAGAAGGAGGATGACAATGAGGAGGCAGGAAGGGAGGGGAAGGAGGAGAAGGATGAGGATGCACGAACATTGAAGTATGTGGGCTCTGCTTCCTGGAACTCATATATCCCCCTTCCCGTGCTGCTCCTCCCCCCCATTCCCTCCTCCTGTTGCGTGGAGGCCCGTGTACCTCATCCTCCAACTCCCCACTCGACCTCATCCTCCACCTCACCCCTGCCTCCTCTTTCTTTCTGCGACTCCCCCTCCCCCTAATCTTCTTTCTTCCTTCGAAGCCTGCAGCGTCCCTACTCCTGCCTCCTCGCACTCCTCGCCGTCCGTTCCATTGCCGTTTTGGCCCTAAAGGCTGGCCAGCTGCTTCGGCTGGCCGGCTTCAGCAACCATGGGTCAGGGGCATGACCCAGTCGCCGTAACTCGATGGCGGCGGTTGCACCCGCGGTGGGCCAAACAGTTTCTGCTGGTGCCGGGGGACGCATCAAAAGGAAGTTGGTTGGACAGCAGGTGGAAGCAAGGGCTTGGTGTTGGATGCAAGTGTTGCCACGCAAGTGGGTTGCCAGGATCTTTTGGGACGTACGCCATTCAATCTGCAGGCGCTTTGCAGTTGTGCCACTTCGTGAGGCATGAGGCTTCAAGTGCACATAAGTCTGCGACTGCCGAGTATCTGTCGAAGCCCGCTCTAGAAACCAACGAGTTCCAGGATATTGCCAAAAGAGTGGCCGAGGGAGAATCGTTCGCGAAGTTAGGCAAGCCTGGCCGAAAAATTGCGTGGTGCCTGCTGGAAGCTATCAAAGAGCAGAATCGCGCGGCGATTAAAGGTGCTAAATACATCGCTCTGATGCGGGATGAGCGCGCAGGGCGCTTGCACATCAGATTCAAGGCTGTGAGCGCCTCTTTACATATTCATTCTGGCACTCTAGGCATGGAGAAGGATTTTGGCACTGGCGCGAGTGCCATCTGTGCGGCGACTGATCGCATCATGCGCTGGATTTGCACGGCCTTCCACCAGCCTCAGATTGTCGAGCAGGCGTGGGACCTCACCAAGCTAAACACTTCCCTGTACGATCATTTGCGACGCTCTATTTTGTGCGTTGCGATCGATTCCGCTGGAGACGAGGTGCTGGGTGCAGAAATGATGAGGACGAGGGCATTGAGCCAATCACACAGCATTCTGACACCCAACCTACAGTGGGTCATCAAGGACAAAGCCCACGCGTCCAGGAGAATTGTGAGTCGCCCATGGGCGGCCGACGATTTCATCAAGGACGTGGCCCTTATGATGTCCCAGGGGCGAGGCTCAATGGCCAGGATTATCCAAAACAGCCTAGATGCCAGACGCGTTTTTAGAAAATTTGTAAAGGCAAGTCAGAACAGTGTTGTGAGGTCGGCATGCACGAATATGAAAGCAGCGAAACACCGTTTTGAAAGCTTCGCAAGGCCATTAGGGCGGACATGCTTACACATTCACGCCACGATTCGCACAGCCCTTTCTTTGGTGGACAAGGCCAACACGGCCGAACGGGCCAAAGCGTGGCTGCAATGGGTGAACACAGAGAGATGTCTGATGGCAGCAATGTTGGCAGACGCCAGCGACCAAGCCCTGGCCCTCACACGCCTGATGGACCAGGAGGGAGTTGACCCTGCCATCATCAACAGGGAGATCAATTCCTTCAATAATGCTATCACGGCGCTTTTTCATGGCAATCAATGCCTCTCGGTTTTCGGATATACAAAAGTGATGCTGGGACTGCTACGGGAGCCCGTCATCTGGAACGTCGGTGGCGTCATGTACTCCATTGGCAGCGAGGACGGGGTCGCGGAGGAGGTGGTCGAGAAATGTATTGGCAGAATGCGTTCGTGGATCATTCTGGCGCGAGCTGCATTGGACTCTGAATTCCCAAGCTGGGAGATCGGACAGGCACCGGGTTGAGTAAACTGGATGGTATGTTGAAGATTTCTTGTTTTTTGTTTTCGTGTTTTCTGACGTGCGTCATATTTCGACGTCGGGAGCGGGCCCGGGGAGGGGAAGGGGCAGGGGGCAATACAACGTACCAGTCTAGTGGATTCAACCAATAAGGCTTTCAGGATATTCGATGCCAACAGCGCCATGCACAACAACCCTGGCCCACACATTGCCAGAATCGCACGGAGCCTCCAACTGGACGCGGCCAAACTTAAGGCTCAATGGCAGGACATGTTTCCGCGAGTCCACGCCCGTTCCAGCGGAGGAGGCTCCGACAACATCACGCTGTGGAAAGGAGTCTTAGAGCAGATGACGAAGCCATGGATGATAAAGCACCACCCCACCGATGTCCTCTCTGCGGCCTTGGCTGGTTACGCTTGTTTCTGTGCTTCCACCTCTGGCGTTGAGCAGAGCTTCTCAAAAACGACCATGTATGTATCATCTCAGCGTTTGCACATGCTGCAGGACACCGAGGAAATGGCAGTCAAACTCTGTTTGGATTTACCGCAGCACGATCACAGCAAGCTGATTCCCAGAAGCATTGACATCTTCAAAACTGTTTACAGTGGAGTGCGCCATCATTGCAAGGACCCCGAATGCCGTCGGGCTGATTTCGGTGTCAAGCGTAAGCTAGCTGCTTCGGCTGGTTCGGAAGCCCAGTTCATTAGGAAACGTCGGAGAAGCGCTCATATAGCTGGTTGTTCGGCCACGGTCTTCAGTGAGATCGAGCGCGGTGCCGAGTGGTGCCACACCCATGATAAGGAGCTTGCTTTCCAGAAAAACAAATATCTGGAGAAGAAGATTGATGCTCTAGGAGAGAATACTCTGCTCGAGCATGAAGTGGCCCCAGGCCTCCAAGATGCCCTGGCCGCAAAGCAGAAGAAACGCGTGAAAGACCACCAGGCCCGGCAGAGGAAAGCAACGCGCGTGCAAGCTGCTCTGAGGGGCGTGTCGGGGAAATCCGTCCTCCAGCGTCTTCAAGGCAAGCGCGTTTTTGTAGAAATGAATTGCCGCGGAGCGGCAGTGGCGCGCGCAATTGCGGGCAATGGCATGACGATCGGGTCAAAACATGACTCAGAGTGCTTTGTTGTGCGGACGCCCGGCAATGTAGATGCATGTATTAGTGTTGTTTCGGCGCTGCGGGGTGCCTACCAGATTTCTCCAATGCTGCTGACATCTGGTGGGGAGCAGGGGGTGGCTGCCAAGTTTACTTCCTGTGGCCGCATCCCTAGGGCAGTGTATATCAGCCCAGGCTTCTTAGTACACCAGGCCTCTTTCTGTAAGTTCCTACAGCTAGCCGTGGACAATACTCCAGGGTGCAAGTGGAAGCTGCACACTGAGGGCTGGGCAGCCTTAAAGGCAAACGAGAAAGCGGGGAATCTCTTTGCCTTGTTGAGGTCTGGCCAGTTGGCTGCCTTTGATGGCCACAAACACAAATTCACAGCGCAAGGTTTCCTTCGTAGGATTCTGCAAATGGACGCTTCTGCGTCAGTCAGGGGTTTGGGGTAGCACAGGAAAAAACATCATCGCACTCGCTGCCAATACCATCAATGTGTCACATCACATCATCATCGCTGTTGGACCCGTCATCACCATCACCGCACTGGGTGAGGAGGGGGAGGAGGAGAAAGGAGGAGGAGGAGGAGGAGGAGGAGGAGGAGGAGAAGGAGGAGGATGAGAAACGATGAGAGCGTTGAGCGTTGAAACGATGATGAGGAGGGATGATGAATATGGAATGCGATGAGAGCGCAGACACGATGATGATACATCCTGCTGATTGCACCCCTCGGCGTACCATGGCCCCTACATCGTTTGAGGCGCCCTCCGAGAGGGCACCTAAACTTAGAGGTGGGCCAAAGAAAAAACCCCAAAAAACCTCAATTAGATTTGGCAAGATGATGGCCGAGTCGATCACCTCACCGAACTTCGCCGACCGGGGCTCGGCCACCACCCAGATCATCCTCTCGACCACGTCGACCTGGCCCACGCCCAGCAGCTGCCCCTGGATCTTCGCACGGCGGCGGAAGCCCGCCAGGGCGGCGGCGGCGATGGGGTCGTGGGCATAGACCTGGTGGACCAGGTGGGCAGGGAACGGGGCTCGCCTCTCCAGCACCTCGTGCCGGATGTCCAGCAGCTTCAGGCGCACCAGCGCGAGGTCAGGGGTCAAGCTGATCCAGATGTCGTCCGACACCCTGAAGAGCAGCACTCTGTGGTGCCAGAGGAAGCCGTTCTCGTCATCTGGGTAGTGGACCAGGATCTGCGGGTCGCCGATGTCTAGCGTCAGCACGTCCGCCATCGGGCTACAGCTGCCGGCGGCTCGGCGTCGAGGGCCCTCGGCCCGGCTGCGGGCACGTCAGCCCCTCCACCGCCGCCGCCCTCGAGGCCGCGGCCGGTTGGGCGCCGGGCTCGGCCGCCCGGCTCGGCGCGCGCTCTCGCCCGCCGCAGCGACAGCGCCGGCAGGCCCCCACCAGGAAACCCAGCGTGCCAGCACCAGAGGCCACGGCGCCGAGCAGCAGAAGCCCGGCCAGCAACAGGCACCGCAGCGCCCACACCTCCGACTGGAGGAGGCCGACCTCCTGCTGGAGGTCGATGATCTTGCGCAGCTCCCAGTCGCAGGAGCAGCGCTCAGAATCCTCCTGGCAGTGGCCGGAGGTCGCGAACGGCGCCGCGAGGGCCGCCTGGGTGGAGACTCCGCCCCAGCCCCAACTCCAGCAGGCGCTCCAGGTCGCCCCCCAGGCCGTGAGCAGTGTCGCCCACAGCGGAGGCGCCCCTCCGTCCATGCAGGGGCCGCCGCGGCTGGGGGCCTCTCAGACTTTGAGCCACCGCAGTTGCGGAGGGTCAGCATTTACACGCACGGGCGAGGAGGGGCCTGTTGGGGTATTCACGTCTACGACTATACAGGGCGCGTGATGAGAACAACTGATGATCTCTGCTCGGGCGAATCGCGGGGGGGGGGCGCCCGCCAAATGAAAACACACGGCGGCGGCGCCGGTGATTCGCGCCGACACCGGGCCGAAAGCAGAGGGCGACAGGCGCGACGCAAGCGGCGCCGCTTCAGCGGAAGGGGGCAACAACGCCGGGGGGGGAACGGTAGAAGCATGCGGGAAAAATAACTCCTCCTGCTCCATTTTCCCACCGTCCCCCCCACCCCCTCATCTACAGCGTCCTGCGACGACGACGACAAAGACAACGATGACGATGACGACGACGACGACGACGACGACGACGACGACGACGACGACGACGACGACGACGACGACGATTGCGGCGGCGGCGGCGGAGGCGGCGGCGGCGGCCACGGCGACGGCGACGGCGAACGACGACGCATTGTGGATGCGCCGTGGGGTGGGGGCGCGGGGGTGCTGCGCATGCACGCTGTAGCCGCCGACGACGACGACGACACACTGCGGATGTCCCATGGGGTGGGAAGGGTGTACTGCGCAGGCTTGCTGCACTCGACGACAACGACGACGACGACGGCGACGGCGGCGGCGGCCACGGCGACGGCGACGGCGACGGCGGACGACGCACTGCGGATGCTCCATGGGGCGGGGGGGGCGGGGGAATGCTGCGCATGCCCGCTGTAGTCGTCGCCGCCGACGACGACGACGACAGCGGCGACGACGACGCACTGCGGTAGGGGCTGCTGCGCTGCGAGTCCTTCTGTAGTCGGCGACGACGACGACGATGACGGCGACGATGACGACGACGACGACGACGACTACGACGACGGCGTCGACGACGACGACGATTGTGGCACGTCAGTAATTCGCCTGAGAGGGGAAGGGGAAACACTTCGCCTCGGATGCATACAATCCCTATAGCAACTTCTACACGGCGGGCAATCGTTTTGAGGCTGCCCGTGATTGAAAAAATGTTTCGCGCCCCGCTGGGTCTATTCATCAGCCCCAGGGGGGGTCGACCATCTGTTAACCACAAGTTGATATTAGAGCGTTTACTCGCGCGCAAAGCGGACACCATGCACCTCCCTCACATGGCGCTGATGAGCGCTGTTGGTCGCTATTGGGTGCGGTTTTCACACTATTAGGCGCTCTTGTGCGCCATCGAGCGCTGTTCGCCGATAGACGCTCAACCCAAGACGAGCGGGAGCTTCCGTAATTCGCTACGGTCGGGAATTTTGACTCAGCGTGTCGCGGCGGCGGCCCCAGCGACATGTTACGCCTAGCAAGCGGATAGTGACTACCTCCCAGACCACCCCAACCCAACCCGAAGACCCGAATTTCGGGTTGGGGGGGGTAAGGGTTCCACATGTGTTTTTTCGACGTTTCCCGACCCCCCCCCACTGGAAATCGAGGGTAAATCTGAGCCTTCGGGTTGGGTTGGGGTGGTTTGGTGGGTGGTGAGATGGCGTGCCGCTCCGCTGCGCGGGGCGGGAAGCCTCGAAGAGCTCGGGATGTGGATGCCTCCGGGACCGGGGCGCGGACCGCGTGCCGCGCCGAGGCGTGGCGGGCCGGAACCAGCGGCGCGGCACGCTGAGCCGGAGCTCTCGGCCGCAAGCTTCGGTCGGGCGTGTCCCCCACACAGGGGGATGTCTGACGAAAGATAGCAAGAAGTGCTCGAACATCGTCGAGGCATAGTCCCCCGACTCCTCTGCGACCTTCTATGGAATACCCCTCCTGTAAAAGGGCAGGCCCGACGGAACCGTGAGTTTCCTCCTCCTCGGGGGGAGGCCGGCAGGGCGGCGGGCGTCCTTGATCGAGAAGATCAGGATCCTGCCGCGGCCTCGGCCGGGCCCGCCAATCCCGGGCGCGCGCGGCGGCGGGGGCGTGGGCGCGTGCGGCGGGCGGGAGGCGCGGGAGGCCTGGCGGTGGGCTCACATGAGCACGGAGCGTGCAGCTTCGGGGGGGAGGGGGGGGGGTCAGCCGACCTCGCATCCTCCCTCAGCCGCGTCCCTCCTCCTCTTCCTCCTTCTCCGCCTCCTCGCCTGTGGGCGCGCTGCACCTCCTCGTCCTCCTTCCTCCTCCGCCTTCTCCCCCCTCGGGAGACGCACTTCTTCGACGCATGGTCGCGCCTGCGACGGGATACCAGATAAACTTGTAGCCTGGTCGCTGAGATCGTTTATTGGCGGTTCCTCCTCCTCCTCCTTTTCCTCATCCTCCTCCTCCTTTCCCTCCTCCTCCCTCTCCCTCGTCCCTCGTCCCTCCTCCCACAAGATCGAGGCGACTTCAGGCGCAGAGTCCAGTGCTCGCGCGTCACGTGGCCGTGCAGCTGATGACAGGAACCCGTGCCACCGACCTGGCTGTGTCCAGGGCTGCGAGCGACAAATGAGAGCTGTGCAGAACGCAAAGCGTTCACAATGCGGATGTGGAACGGAAAAGCGGCAACACGCATACACTTGCGGAGATCCGCGCGGATTCTGTACCTGCCCTGGGCCCCCCTCCCTGGCGCGCGGAGCGTGCCGGGGGCATCGCCGGATGGCGCTGCAAGGGGGGGTCCACTGCAGAACCAAGAAACCAGCGCGGACCTGACGCTATATTTTGTTCGTGCCCTTTTTGTCCGTCGAGGGGAGGAAGATCAGGAACCTGGAGGCCGCTCAAATGGGGTCAGAGTAGAAGGGGTTAGAGGATCGCGCCGCATCGCTGACGCATCGGCGACGTCGTCGGCATGGTCAGGATGAACTCTGTGGGAGGGTTCATCCAATTCGCCCACGCTTGAGCCGAATGTGATGAAGTCGGGCATGTCCCCCTACAGGCGGATTTTGGACGACGAATTTGAACATGCGTAAAACATGCCTCAACATTGGCAAACAATGCTCGAACAATCGCCCCCAGACGCATTCTTCGACCATCATTTTGGAACAGTCCTCCTCCAGAGGGAAAGGCCCGACTTAAGATTATGAAGAACCCTCGCCTGCTCGCCCTGGCCCAGCGACCTTTCGACCGCTTCCGGGGGACCCGGCCCGAGCAGCTCGCACGGAGCCGCCCCTCGGGCGCACGCCAACACGGTCTACGGACCCGTGGATCCAGCGCCAGCGCGCGGGCGCCAGATCCACGGATGGGGAGGCCCCCCCCCCCACTCGAAGCTCGAGGTCACCGCCGCTCGGTGCTCGCCATCGCGCGGACGCCCATTCCCGCGCGTGTGTCTGTGTTGCACGTGTCGTCTCCCCAGTGCTCCTCGATCGACGATCGAGGTGCACTGTGGAAACGACACGTACGATCGACGATCGACGATCGCCCTCGCCCGAGAACGATCGACGATCGCCCTCGCCCGAGAGCAGCAAACCAACAGGTCCGAGCGATGCCGAGGGCTCGGGCAGGCGGGGCGCGCCGATGCTGCACGGAGGCGCGGCCCGTCGCCAGTCCACGCGGCCTGTGGTCCACGTCTGCGAGCCCTGGCGCTCCTCGGGCCTCGCCTGGGCCTTCATTTTCACATCTTCTCCTAATTTAATTTTCTATTAAAATAAAAGAAGAAAGTTAAAGGAGAAGATGATATGAAAATGAATCGTTGGGACATCATCTGTTCTCTTTCTCTTTCTATTGTGGCTCGCCCAGTCGGCCCGGGCGCTCGGAGCAACCTGTAGGCGCTCCAGCTTCCCAGCTCCTGGGGCGCGCCGGAGCGCCCGCACGCCCAACTCTGCGACGAGCTCCTTGGCCCCCTCGGCCGACCAAACGACGCGGTGTGTACATCGAGCTGGGCCCTCCGAGTCGCGCCGCGGGGAGCGCGGCGCTATCGTCGCGCTCGCACGGCGCATCCCTCTGGATAAAGAGCATCACCCCCTCCACCCCCAGATCGGCGAAGCACGGGGCGCGAGGGGGGGGCGCCCGGCGGTGCTGATTCAGCCTCCCTCTCCCGAGAGAAGGGGTGAAGAAGGATGAGGAGGAGAAGGAGGAGGAGGAGGAGGAGGAGGACAAGGAGGAGGAGGAAGAGGGGGAGGAGGAGATGGAGCGTGAGCAGGGGCGAGGATGAGAATGAGGAGGAGGAGGAGAAGGAGGAGGAGGATGTGGAGGAGGGAAAGGAAATGGAGGAGGAAGAGAAGGAGAAGGAGGAGGAGAAGGAGTCGTACGGGGCGAAATGGGGAGGTTACATGTGGAAGGTCCCAGCGACCAAGCTACAAGTAGCGGGTATCCCGTCGCAGGCGCGGCCATGCGTCGATGAAGTGCTAAACCAAGTGAATGCCACAGTTTCCGTGCCCCCCCCCCCCTGTCCCCCGCCCCGTTTGGACCCTCCAAGGGAGGAAGGAGGAATGAGGACGAGGAGGGAAGGAAGAGGAGGGAGAAGTCTCTCCCTCCTTCCCTCTGGCGCCTTCCCGTCCCGTTTCCTCCTACCTCCCTCCCCCCTCCCCCCTCCCCCGTCCTCCTCCTCCTCCTCCTCCTCTTCCTCCTCCTCCTCTTCCTCCTCGTCGTCCTCCTCCTCCTCCTCCGACGGCGACGACGAGAACGACGACGACGGCGGCTCCGGCGGCGGCGGCGACGACGACGGCGACTGCGACGACGACGCCGACCACGACGGCGGTGACGGCCCCGGCGGCCGCGGCGAAAACGACGACACCGCGTGTGCTGCTGAGGCCCGGTCAGGTCAAGTCCTCCCCCGTGTTGGCGCCGGTGCCGACCGCCAGGCAGGGCGACGGGAGTCCCGCAATGCGCACCCAGGCCATGGACAAGACCTCGGCGCCGGCGCCACGCGTGGGAAGAAGCGATTCAATCCTTCTCCACATCCCTTCACTCCTCGTCCTGCTCTCCCCCTCCTCCTCCCGTCTCCTCCTTCGCCTCCATGCGCTCCTCCTTCTCCTTCTCCGCCTCAATGTACTCCTCCTCCTCGTCTTCCTCCTCCTCCTCCTCCTTCTCGTCCTCCTCCTCCTCCTCCTCGAGGAGAGTACGGCCAACGTCATCGGATGACGGCCAGTCTAGAGACAGCGGCGGCTCTACCTCGTAGTTTTCGTTTTGACTGGGCCTTCTGGGAGGTTTCTCGCTCCCGTGGCCGCATCCGCCTCGGAACACGGGCCAGGATGGACTCCTGGCGAGGGGGTCCACGGACCGCTCTTGACAGAATTTTTGGGCGGGGCTGGAGCAGAGGGAGTGATGAGACGATGCCTGTCGCCGCGGCGGGCGCACGCACATCGGTCTCCAGAGTCCGTGCGCAAATCGTGCGGCGCATGCGCCGGAAGCGCCGAGTGGAACAGCGAGAAGAAGAATGGCTTTCAGTGGCGAGAGAGTAACGCTACAACGACGAAGGGCACAAGCAACGAGTAATGACAACAAGAGCACTCCGAATGAAGGAAAGACGCGCCAACCGAAGAATTACCCCACCCAGCCTTCTGGCGAACCCTGGCTAGCTCTCGCTCTCTGGCCAAGCTTTTCTGTCCAACCCTCCCCGCCAACCTCTCGGGACAGCCCTGGTGAATCAAATCACTGGTAATATGCGCCACCGTGTTTGCATGGAGTGGCCGCGCTAGAATGCTTGCTGATATCTTGGAGGTAATTTAAATTTTCTAGGGCAGCCCCCCCCCCCCTCCTCGCAGAAAGTTCAGGCGACCATCCCCTCTGAAATTGCTCTCCTCTCCGGCGGTCTTTCCGGCCCCCAAACGGGCAATGTGGCCTCAAAGACGGCTTCCAAAGCAGTCAAGATGACACCAGGACGGCTCAAGATGTCCCAAGACGGCTCAAGCAGCTCTCAAGACGGCATCAAGACCCAAGACGGCCCAAGAGGGCTCCAAGAGGCTCTTCAAGAGAGCCCGAGGATGCAAACAACATTGACTTTCCTTGGGTTTTGGAGGATGTTGAGGTTCTCGCTCGTTTGGGCTTCTGACCGCCTAAGACGGCAGAAGAGGCCTCCAAGATAGTTACAAGACAGCCCATCAGGCCCCCAAGAGGGCCCCAAGTCGGCCCAAGAGGACGCCAAGATCGTCCAAGAGGCTCTCGAGAGGGCTCCAAGACGGCCCTAAAGCGCTCAAAGAGGGCACCAAGACGGCTCAGAGTGGCACCCAAGACGGCCCCCGAAGGCGTCAGACGGGCCATTCGCCTCCCTAAGACGGCCCAAGGCCCCAAGAGGCCCCCAAGAGGCCCCAGGAGGCCACCTAGAGGCCCCCGGGAGCCCCCGGGAGGGCCCCAAGAAGTTTTCTCCTCGTCCTCATTTTCCTCCTGATCATCCTCTTCCTCTTCCCCCTCCCGCTCCTCCTCCTCCTCCTCCTCCTCCTCCTCCATCTCCTCCTCCTCTTCCTCCTCCTTGTCCTCCTCCCCCCGACCGCGCGGACGAAGACGATGTCGGGATCACGGCCATCCTCAGTTCAGACCACTCGCTGTACTGCCGCGGGATGTGATCTCGCCTTCCTTTCTACCGCGGGCACGAAGACGAATCGAGCTGACGACCTCTCCTTATCATATCACTCGTCGGAATTGCGCTTTCCCTTTCCTGCACTCAATCTCCGTCCTGCAGCGATGCTGCACAGGCATGGTGGTGGGGTTTGCCGCAGGCAGCTGGATAAAAAGGAACAGTGAGAGGACATGCTTGCATTAATAAAAAAAGAAACTAACAAGATCGTCAAAGAGACTTACTACGACTGTGCCGCGATAAACATCGTCCAATTGTTGACAGACTGGCCCAGCGTGGATCGGAGGTGCCCCGTTTGGCGCGCGGAGCCTGGTACAGTGTGACGGGGACGGAATTGTGCCAACGGGGGGGCGGGTAACCTCGGGCTTGCACCTTCAGTTTAACGCTTATCACGCTAAACGGGGTGGCGGTTAGAAAGCGACGAACCGCATGGAGCTTCCTTAGAACATCGAACCAAATTCGAACATCGGTTCCAAACAATGGACGAGTTGGCGTCTCGGGCTGGACTTTCTCGAAGCGTAGATTTGAACCAGGTTCGAATCTGGTTCCAAACAATACGAACTTCGGCGACTCGTGCGGGATTTTCTCGAAAAGCAGATTCGAGCCAGGCTCGAACTTGGTTCCAGACAATAGAGAAGCGAGGGTCTCGAGCAGGACTTCCTCGAAACGCAAGCTCAAACCAGATTCGAACTCGGTTCGAAACAACAGAGCAGTAAGCGCTTCGTGCGGGGTTTTCGTAGCACAGCAAGCTCGAAGACTTGAATATAAACAATTGCAAAGAGCGCTTCGTCTGGGACGGCCTTGTGTTCGTCTGTTCGTCTGCATCTGTCGACATTCCACTGCATCGTGATCAACAGCGCCGCAGTGTCAACATTGGGCGAAATTGTCACCACGCCCATGCAACAAGAACAATCAAAGGGAAGGGGGTCAACGGCTTCACATTGTCCCCGAGATCGTTTCTGGCATGGGGTTCCGTGGTGCGAGTTGTGGATGTTGTCATTGTTATCGCTGTCGCCCCGCGACCCGCTGCAGTGTCCGCCCTTGTCGCCTTCTACGCCAGAGCCCTCGTGGGAGAACCCCCCACACCCAGAAACCATCCCGGCGGCGACGATAAGGGCGAATAGCCCAGGGGCGGGCATTACACGTATTCGCCCGGGAGCCTTTTCGAAGCCATCGATCATCGGCGCGCCTGAGTACATGTATTGCTCTCCCCTGGGCTAGTCGCCCCTATCGTCGCCTCTGACCATCAACCTGAATGGACAGACCAGGACCTGCCACGCCCGGCCAAGAGCCGCTGGACTTCGCAAGCGGGGGCCTGGCTGAACAGGGCTTGGGCTTTCCCGTAGGCCCCCGTCTGCTATGCCCCCGTCCACGGCGCCCAGGGCCCCCCTGAAACTGGGGCGTAGCCAAACGTGGAAATCGGCGCTCCTGAGGGGCAACGATACGAAGGGGCAAGGATACCAAGGTTGACTGTACTGGCTTGCAGCGTCCTGGCTCCTTGGGCCCTGAAGTTCCCCTCCCGTCGCTCCCCCCCGTGACCGACAAAGCCACGAGCTCCGCCCCTGGGGGGACCAGGAGGTACTGACACCGGTACTGCCCGGACCTCTCCTGGGGTGCGTCCTGACGAGACCTTCGGGGCGAAGCCAGCCGGCGGCGGCATCGCAGCACCGGCGAAGGGTCCCTCGGTTTGCGGGTCATCTCTCGGGCTTTTGGCGGCCCTTCGGGACGACTCGGGCGCCTGCGGGCCACTCTCGGCCAGGCGCCGCTGCTGGAGGGCGTCCCGAAGCGGAGAAAACACCGA
>CAUYUJ010017644.1:12500-72500 GCA_963575745.1 Prorocentrum cordatum | reverse complement strand
TTCCCCCCTCGCTTGCCGCCAAATCAACGACCACTGGGGAAACCAAAAGGTACCGATACCGGCACTCCCCGGACCTCTCCTGGGGTGTGTTCTAACCAGCGGTGCAAACGAGGGAGTCCCAGGAGGCCCAAAAAGGGGGAAACGAGGAGAGGGTAGAGGTATGGGTACCTCTTCCTCCTCTGATCCGCACAATCCTGGCTCTTCCCTCGCTCGCCGACGATTGCTGGTCATGGTGGTTGCTGCCATGGCGTTCCTCCCTGGCGGCCCTCGGCGCGTGCCTTCCCCCGCGGGCCCTGCCGTCCGCCTCGTCAGGGCCTCCTCGTGTGCGCGGCTTGTGATGGGCCCGTTTTCCACCACCACCACCACCACCACCATAAGTTGGAGGAGGAGGGGACCCTCCTCCTCCTCCTCCTCCTCCTCCTCCTCCTCCTCTTCGTCCTTCTCCTCCTCGTCCTTCTCCTCCTCGTCCGCCTCCTTCCCCCCTCCAGCTGCTGATGGTGGTGGACAACAGGCCCATCAGCTCGGGCGCACATGCCAGCGCAAGAGGCCCCACGTCGAGCAAAAGCAGCACGCGCGCAGCATGTTGACGATCTCGCATGATCGGCCTTGAGAGCGTCCGAGACGGCCCCCCCCAAGCTCTAGGTAGGGCATGTCCTCCTACAGGCGGATTTGGACGAGAAACTAAAGATACCCAAATAATCCCCCAAAGAGTCAAAAGTAGTCAAAGAATCGTCCCCAGACTATTTGTTGGACTAGTTTTGAATGTTCCTCCTGTAGAGGGACATGCCCGACTTAACCCAAGCTCCCATGAGCGGCCCGAGCGGCCACTAGGAAAGACGGCTCCAAGAGGGGCCCGACACGCGGGGCACTGCAAGACAGCTGGGAACTTGCCTTCCAAGACGAACCCAAGACCCTCCAGAGGTCTCCAAGAGACTCAAGAGGCCCCTGCCACAAAAGGCTTAGTAGCTCCAAGATGCTCCCACGAGGCTCACCAAGAGCCCTATAGAGCCTTCCCGGAGACATCCGCGCCCCCCCAGAAGCCCCGAAGCGTGCCCCAGACCTCCATCATACGATCCTCGATCCTCCTCCTCCTCCCTCTTCCCTCATCTTTCTCGCCACTCCGCCGCCCCCTCCTCTCGGCCCTCCTCCTCCATGCCTTCCCCCCCTGGGCCTTTTCCTGGGGTGCCAGCTGGCCAGACGTTGAGGGCGGACCCACCCGCGGCGACGGGAGGCCTCCAAGATTCCAAAGAGGCCCATCGTCCCAGGCCCCGATCCTCGATCCTCCTCGCCTTGATGCCCCCAAGGCGTCGAGCAGGGGATGGACTGCAGAGTTGATGTGCCACGGAATAGACTGCTTCGTGGAGCCCATGCAGTGCGTAGAGTGTTCGTGGATGTACGAACATTCTACGTCTGACTCGACGAGAGCAACGATTTCGGGGCAAATCAATGCTGCAACTCGAGGCCCTACTCGAAAGGAGGCGGACGCCTGGGCCACTCAAAAGTGAACTCCAGACCCCTCCCCGGGTCCCTCTTGTTCAGTTTCGCTTTTTGCTCTCTGCCCGCGCCGTCTCAGACACCCCACAATCAAGGTGCAACGGCGCTGAGGCGCTCGTCGGATATGTAATCTACCCTGTGCACAGCGCACTAGAAACAAAAAAAGCGTCGCGCGCACGACGAAACCCCTGTGGAAAAGACTCGACGGAGGATCGAAGGAGGATGGGATTGGATGCGTTCCTAACCGCAGGAACAGTCAGCACCATCGATGCAAGCGAAGGCTCCACCTTCCGAGCCCGCGTGCGTCCCAACGGCAGAAGGTGACTCACTCCAAGCCGAGGGGCGCCGTCAGTCAGCTCGTTGCACCCGCTGCATGCAGCAGGCGCGCATATCCGCTTCGCATATGATTTAGATTGGAGGGGGGAATCACCCAAATGAGCAAATTGGATGCCCTGAATTCATTGCGGCACGACCCTCAAGGGTCCTGGCATGGATTCGACGCTGCGTCCCGATCGAGGAAGATCCTGGAGGATCGATGTTAGAAGACCGAATATATCGAGGAGTACGAGGAGGATCCAGGTGCGAGGATCGAGGGAGGATGAGGTTGGATGTGCTTCTGACGGTAGGAACAGTCAGCACTATCGATGCAAGCGAATGCACAGGCATCTGAGCCCGCATGCATCACAACGGCAGTGGGTTACTCACTCCCTGCCGAAGGGCGCCGTCTTCCAGCTCGTTGAGCCCTCTGAATGCCGCCGGCGCGCATCTGCGCTTCGAACTGGTCCAGATGCCACCGTAAAACAAAACATCTAGCCTGGAGGAGGGTACTCCCCCATGGGCCAATGGGTCTCCTTGACCCCCTCAGCGCGCCCAGCCCCAACAGCTGCAAATTACGGGCGCCTCTCATGGTTGAAAAAGTACTTCTTGAAGAAGAATCGTCGGCGTGGGCGTGCGACAGCCGAAGCCTTCAGTGAAGCAGTGAGCCTGGCCCGATCTGAACCGAAATGCTCTTTTGACCGCCAAAATTGGCTTGTCGAGGACTTAGAAGATCAGTTCCTTGCCCGAGGTCCGGGTTTCTTAACCGCATGCCGATGATAATAAAGGGACCCCCCCCCTTCAGTGTTTAGAGTTGATTATCGTCGCCCTATACAAAATTCAAATTGGGCGGCGAGCGCTGAGGCCGAACTTCATTATCACCTCGAAACGCTATGTTGAGATAGCAACATCAAGCGATGTTGATATAGCAACATCAAGCGAAGCGATCACACTTTTTCAGGATGTGTCAAGCGAAACCAATAATTTTGGGAGGCAGACTCAAACGAAACGAGCAATGTTCTTATTATTCTTCTACTTTCCTCTTCTTCTTTTATATTTCTATCTGTCCTCACGCTCGCCTGAACTGTTTTATCCCTGGGGTTGATTATCCATGGAAAATGAAGCACATGAGCTACCCTACACGAGCACTTAAAAAAAAAAAAATCATAAAGCGTTTGTAAATTAAAATTGATAGATTTGGAACTTTGGATTTTTCCTTTCTTCGTCCTCTTCTTATTATCCTCTTCTTCTTCTTTCTTATTATTCTTCTACTGTATTCTTCTTCTTTTATATTTCTCTCTGTCCCCACGCTCGCCTGAACTTTTTTATCTCTGGGGTTGATTATCCATGGAAATTGAAGCACATGAGCTACCCTACACGAGCACTTACAAAAAAACATTTTTCATGAGAGATAAGCCATTGTTGATGATATTTCTATTAAAACTAAACGCCAAGGATGTCTCAAAGCGTGCTCGGCTTGGTCTCCTCTTCATCATCTCTTACTTCGAGATTATGCTGAGGTCTGCTGGGCTACTTTTATTATCTCTCCCTGAACCCCGAACTTTGTTATCCCCTAGTGTTTATTCTCACGGGCATGAGGTTAGTTGCGGGCTCCAAGGTGAAACATCCAGGGCACTCTGACCGAGCACTTGCTTCCAGTCCCTGGGAGGAAACTCGAACACGTTCGGCAAGCCAGCTGGAACTGCGACACCGCTCCTCCCAAATAAAACAAGCCCTTGGGCGCTCCGTGATTCCGCAGGGATGCACAAAGCTCGGGATAATTTACGCGAAAAGCATGCGGCATCTGGGTATGCGCCGCAAGTGTAGATGCACGTCGCCCTTCGTATCGAGGATGAGGAGGGGACAGTGCTGCCTCAGCACTTAATAACGCTAAACCTGTTCTCGATCTCATCGATCTGCACATCGCCGTCGAGGCTGTTGAGGTCGACGTCGAAGCCGTCGTCAAGCTCCACCATCAGAGGGAGCCACCGGTGCAGTAGGCTCAGCTCCACGATGAGCTCGTCGTCCGTCGGTTCGTCCAGCATCTTGAAGGTCTTCGTCCTCACTTTGATCTTCTGGCCGCCGACGGTCCCCTCCCACGACATTCGCCTCACCTGGCTCGTGCCCTCGAGGCTCTTCACGCTCGACACGGACAGCCGCGAGCCAGTCGTGTCGACAGAGCCCCGGCGCGCATGCGCCGCCTCCGACGGACAGTCCGGGAGGGCCACCTCCTCCTCGCCGACCAGGTCCTCGCCGACCAGGCCCTTGGCTGCAGCATACTGCATCGTCGCTGCCATTGTGCCGTATCGCTCGAAGTGTGAGTCCCCCAAGGATATGACGTTCTTCCAGGACTGCCCCTCGTACTGGGAGTAGAACTCTCCCAGCGCCTCGGAGATGGCCATGCCTTTCGTCTCGGCCCAGAACGTCTCGAACTGACTCTGGGCCATATTGCTGACTTTGCTGTAGTCTATCTGCTCGCCATCCCGCGCGTACACAATCTGGATGTTGAGCTTCTCGATGAGCTCGCCGATCCCAGGGTAGAAATACCTGCAAGAATCGGTGACCCACGGACTCCTGGCCAAAGTCACTATGACGACCTTCCCGCGCTCGTTCGCCAGCCGGAGGAGCTGGCCGGCCGCGCCCGCAGCTTTCGCCAGCGCGGTCTGGACACGAAGCATCTTCTGGGGACTGAGCGCCTGGTCCTTCAGGTGATGGCGAACGGAGAGGCCCAGATCGTGCTTCACGAATGTGGTTGGGAACAGCGTGTCGTCCCAATCGAATATGATGGCCGTCTGTGTCTTTTCCGCGTGCGTTGCGTAGGAAACCTGCCGGCCGAACGGCGACATCTGGCGAGCAAACGGCGAAATCTGCCGATCAAACTGCCCGACCAGGGTGGCCGTCTGGTGTCCCTTCTTCCCCTGGCCTCCTAGCCAAGTCCTCATGGCCTGTATGGCGGACTGCGCCATCCCAACGCTTGCCAGCCCATCCTCCCCTCCCAGCGACTCAGGGATGGTGCCGCGCGGCTTGCAGAGCCCGCCCTTCCTGCCGATGTTGCAGTCGTGGACCTGCCTGGACTCATACCAATACACAGTGCAGGTCTCCCTGGCCGCATCGATGGACAATATTATCCCTGGCTTGCCCGCGCCCCCGTCCATGTCCCCTTGTGACCACTCCTTGGGGTTGCGAACGACCAGCAAATTGACTTGTGCGTTTTTCGTGGTCACAACCAGGTCCGGCTTCAGCGTCGGCAAAGCCTCCCGCACGGCCTTCATGTGATTCATCATGTTTTCCGCAGCGGGCCTCCGACTCCCTGTACTGTCATGGCTGCGGGATCTGGACGTCACTCCTGCATCGCCTGCAGTGTTCTTGGGGTCGTCGTACTGGTGGGATATGCCAGGTTTTGCTGGGCAGGTCGACGGCGATTCTTGTATCTCATCCTGGCCGCTCCCTATCGGATGCACGCAACGCCTGGATTTTGACTGCGTGCGTGAGACCCGCAGATTGCTTAAAAACGTCATCACACCCTTGCCAAAAGTGCTGCGGTAGCCGCAAAGGCGCAGCACGGAAGAGGAACTCGCCCAGCGCTTCAGAGTGCGGATCAGATATGAGCCCGAATGCCCTATTCGCAACTTGAGCCAAAATGGCTACGGCCCCTCCCCGGGTCCCTCTTGTCAGGCTCTTCCGCCCTGGAGATCGATCTCCGGCGGCCCCGCGATCGAGCCCGAAACGGGCCCCCACGAGGCCGAAAACGAGGAACAACCCTGGCCAAACTCTTTCGCCCTGGAGATCGATCTCCGGTCGCCCAACGATCGAGCCCGACACGGGGCCCCGCGAGGCCGAAAACGAGGCGAAATCTCCTGCACGAGTTGTTTACACTCCTCGATCCCCTCCATCTCTCTTTCTGGTGGCCCGAGCGGCCGACACTTGAGCAGGCGGCGAGGGGCGCTTACGTTAAACCAGGCCTGTCCCAGTACAGGAGGAATATCCCAAACAAATGTTTAAAACAGTTTGGGGACGATATTTGCTTGCATGTTCCCCATATCCTAAGATGGGGTTCTTGTTATTACTTGGACGGCGCCGACTCCAACCAGAACCAGAGCCCCTCCTCTCGTCTCTCCTCCTCCTTTCTCTCATCCTCCTCAAACTTACTCGTGCACAGACTTACTCTTACGCAGACTGATTTTTCCTGGAAGGGAATGAACGCGCGACGAAAGCCGGCCGCAGTGCAGAGATGAAGGCAAAAACGTGCAATAGCCCCGGACCCGGGCAGAGGGGGGAGCGAGGAAGGGGGGAGAAGAGCACACCTGCCTGAAGATACGAATTCCCGCAAACGTATCATCCTGAATGGGAACATGCCTGCATCGGCCACGCGGCCGGGACAAGCAAGCGCTATCCGTGACAATCATTGCCCGGGCATTTGCCCAAAGCTGGGGCGACCAAGTGAAAGCACGAATGACAACACATTCAGAGCCTCGCCCTCAGATGCCAAGGAGGAGGAGGAGGAGGAGGAGGAGGAGGAGGAAAGGAGAGACGCTCATGAGTGCGTAGACCAGCTGAGGCTTCGCCCAGGGTGCGCGCACATAGGTCCCACACGAGCGGGGGGGGAGCGGACGCCAGAGACGACGCAAGGAGAGGGCACTAGCTACAATGAGATACAATGTCACATGATGGAGCCATGGCGGCCACCGCAAAGCCGGTCTGAGACCTACCGCGTAGGGGCGGAGCGCGGCTGAGGGAGCACGCCGTTAAGGCAGGCAGTCAAACAAAAAAACGAAGAGTAGAGACAGGCCAAAAGGGAGGCGAAGAACGCCGACTGCCAACAGAGCTCCACGCCTGCCCCAAGCCTAAGAGGAGCAACAAACACGCCCAACAGGGCACAGCGTAGCGCTAGAACAAAGCCTGTACCTGAACCGGGAGGGGGGGGGCGAGGAGGCGAGAACAGAGTGGCGGAGAGGCACGGGCGCCCCAAAAAAAAACGCCGAGAGAGCCCTTAGGACGCGTCAAGCTCGACCAGCCCCGCGTTGGACGCGTCGATCCTCGCAGAGTACACCTCCACCCCTGCCACGACTCTAACCTCCATCCTCCCGCACCACCTCGTCGTTCTCCTGGTGTAGGCGTTGGTGCTGGCGTCGGTGCTGGTGTAGGCGTTGGCGTCGGTGCTGGCATCGGTGATGATAACGGTGCTGGCGTAGGTGCTGGCGTTGTTCCCAGCGCAGGCGTCGTCAGATGGCCGGCGTTGGTGCAGGAAACGGTGCTGGCGTCGACGCTGGTGCAGGCGCTGGCGTTCTAGATGGCGCTCCCGGAGTTGGTGCAGGCGTCGGTGCTGACGTCGGCGCTGATGTAAGCGCTGGCGTTGGTGCAGGCGTCGTAGGTCCAAGCGCTGATGATGGCGAGTGTGCTGGTGTAGTAGCTGGCGAGTGTGCTGGGGTCGGGCTGGGGCCGGCGTCGGCGTCTGCGCTGGCGTAGGCGCTGGAGGTGGTGGCGGCTGGAGGTTGGTAGGTGGAGGTGGGGGTGGGCAGACAGAGGGAAGTGGGCGCGGGGAGGGGCAGTGGGGTCCGTCTGGCGCCCTTGTCTTGGTCAGCCTTGTTCTCGCGGCCCTGCTGGATTAATGAATCCTCTGGTGCGTTGCCGTCAGGTGGCCGGCGTTGGTGCTGGAGTCTGTGGTGACGTCGGCGCTGAAGTAGGCGCTGGCGTTGGTGCAGGCTTCGTATGTCCAAGCGCTGATGCTGGCGAGGGTGCTGGTGTAGCAGCTGGCGAGTGTGCCAGGGTCGGGCTGGGGCCGGCGTCGGCGTCATGTGTGTCAGAAACAAGGATGCCGCCACACAGTGTACCAATATGTGTGCACATTTTCGCCACTGTTTAGGAGAACAAGGAGCCCGGGGGGGGACATGTTGTTGACCTCTTCTCGGGCCGCTGCGGGCAGATTGGTGCCGACAGAATGCACCAGGCAATCGATGGAGTCGAAACTGTGTAGTGAATTTCCCTGTCGCACAATGAGTACGTAGGTTAGCTCCCGCTCATATTGCCAATCCGTTCTGTTTGGGAGTTCGCGGCTCTGCTGGATTAGTGAGTCCTCTGGT
Source organism: Prorocentrum cordatum (assembly GCA_963575745.1). Taxonomy (NCBI): domain Eukaryota; class Dinophyceae; order Prorocentrales; family Prorocentraceae; genus Prorocentrum; species Prorocentrum cordatum. The sequence continues at coordinate 64,611 of CAUYUJ010017644.1, read as the reverse complement.
ACGTTGTCGTCAGATGGTCGGCTTTGGTGCTGGATTCCGGAGATGACGTCGGCGCTGCTGCAGGCGCTGGCGTTGGTGCAAGCGGCATAAATCCAAGCGCTGATGCTGGCGAGGGTGCTGGTGTAGGAGCTGACGAGTGTGCGGGGATCGGGCTGGGGCCAGCGTCGGCGTCTGCGCTGGCGTAGGCGCTGGAGGTGGTGGCGGCTGGAGGTTGGTAGGTGGAGGCGGGGGTGGGAAGACAGAGGGATATGGGCGTAAGGAGGGGCAGTGGTGTCCGTCTGGCGCCCTTGTCTTGGTCAGCCTTGTCCTCGCGGCCCTGCTGGATTAAGGAATCCTCTGGTGCGTTGCCGTCAGATGGTCGGCGTTGGTGCTGGAGTCGGTGGTGACGTCGGCGCTGATGTAGGCGCTGGCGTGGGTGCAAGCGCCGTAGGTCCAAGTGCTGATGCTGGCGAAGGTGCTGATGAAGCAGCTGGCGGGCGTGCCGGGATCGGGCTGGGGCCGGCGTCGGCGTCTGCGCTGGCGTAGGCGCTGGAGGTGGTGGCGGCTGCAGGTTGGAAGGTGGAGGTGGGGGTGGGAAGACAGAGTGAAGTGGGCGTAGGGAGGGGCAGTGGGGTCAGTCGGGCGCCCTTGTCTTGGTCAACCTCATCCTCGCGGCCCTGCTGGATGAATAAATCCTCTGGTGCGTTGTCGTCAGATGGTCCGCGTTGGTGCTGGAGTCTGTGATGACGTCGGCGCTGATGTAGGCGCTGGCGTTGGTGCAGGCGTCGTAGGTCCAAGCACTGATGCTGGCGAGGGTGCTGGTGTAGCAGCTGGCGAGTGTGCCGGGGTCGGGCTGGGGCCGGCGTCGGCGTCATGTGTGTCAGAAACAAGGATACCGCCACACAGTGTACCAATATGTGTGCACATTTTCACCACTGCTTAGGAGAACAAGGAGCCCGGGGGGGACATGTTGTTGACCTCTTCTCGGGCCGCTGCGGGCAGATTGGTGCCGACAGAATGCACCAGATAATCGGTGGAAACGGAACTGTGTAGTGAATTTCCCTGTCACACAATGGGTAGGTTAGTTCCCGCTTATATTGTCGATCCGTTCTTTTTGGGTGTACCTGCCCATCCTAGCACCAGAGTTCGGCTGATCCTCCTTATCGCGGTGCCGCGATGTGGATCCAGGCCGGCTGGACGCTTCGAGGCCGCAGCATTCGGTGCGTGCTTGTCTTGGTCAACCTTTTCCTCACGGCCCTGCTGGATTAATGAATCCTCTGGCGCGGTGTCGTCCAATGGCCAGCATTGGTGCTGGAGTCGTTGATGACGTCGGCGCGGATGTAGGCGCTGGCGATGGTGCAGAAGTCGTAGTTCCAAGCGCTGATGCTGGCGAGGGTGCTGGTGTAGTAGCTGTCGAATGTGCCGGGGTCGGGCTGGGGCCAGAATCGGCGTCTGAGCTGGCGTAGGCGCTGGGGGTGGTGGCGGCTGGAGGTTGGTAGGTGGAGGAGGGGGTGGGAAGACAGAGGGAAGTGGGTGTGGGGAGGGGCAGTGGGGTCAGTCAAGCACCCTTGTCTTGGCAGCGGTGCCAATTGTACTTGCGTTTGCAGTTGGGGCCGCGCACGTGGTCGGGATCGTGGATACTTGCGGATTGGTTGCGCTATCGGCATGCCGGCCCATCCGATATCCCACGGCGCCGGTGCTTGTGTAGGCGCCGGCGTTGGTGCCGCCGCAGGCGCCGGCGTTGGTGCTGGCGTCGGGTGCTGGCGTCGGGGCTGGTGTAGTCGCTGGCATTGGTGCCGGCGTAGTCGCCGACGTTGATGCTGGCGTCGGTGCTGGCGCCGGCGCCGTTGGAGGCGCCAACCTTGGAGCTGGCGTCGGTGCTGCCATCGATGCTGGTGCAAGCGCGGGCGTTGGTGCCGACGCGTGCGTCGGCGTGCGTGCTGACGTCAGTGCCGGCGTCGGAGCTGGCGCTGGTGTAGGCGCTGGCGGTGGTGCCGGCGTATGCGCATGCTGGCGTCGGTGCTGGCGTTAGTGCCGGCGTAGGTGCCGGCTTGGTGCTGGCGTCGGTGCTGGCGCTGAAGCTGTCGACAGTCCTGGCGTTGGTGCCGGCGTAGGCGCCGGTGGCCCTCGTATTGCTCGCCGTCGTGCTGGTGGAGGGAAGTGCCGAAGGGCGTCGTCAGGAATGGCGTCGGATAGGGCGTCGGGCAGGGCGTGGGGTAGGACGGCGGGTAGGGCGTCGGGTAGGGCGTCGGGCAGGGCGTCGTCGGGAAGGGTGTCGGGAAGGGCGCCGGGGAGGGCGCGGGGTAGGGCGTCGGGTAGGGCGTGGGGTAGGGCGTGGGGTAGGCCTAGTCATACTCAGGCTAACTCAGACTCAGAATTTCTCATGATCATATTCATTGATACTCAGACCAAGTCAGACTCAGACTTACTCATACTCGGTCTCGCTATCCTCAGATGGGGTTCTGGTTATTGCTTGGACGCCTCCTACTCCTCCTCCTCATTCCTCTTCTCGTCCCCTCCTCTTCTGGTCTCCTCCTACTCGGACTCACTCATACCTTGGCGTACTCATACCAGGAGTCACTCATACACAAACTTTCTCATACACAGACTTACTCATACTCAGACTTACGCATACCCATACGAACTCATACACATACTTCCTCATACTCATACCTACGCATACTCAGACCTTCTCTTAGTCTGACGTACTCAACACACATCAGATTTATGATTTGGAGGATGTCTCAGGCGGGGCGCTGGTTCCAGCACCCCTAAGGGGAGCCGCCAGGGGTGTTTGCACGGGCCCGTTCGCGGCCATTGTGTGGGGATGCATCAGGCGGTTTGCCTGTTTTCATGCTCAACATCCTTCGCTTGGAGAGCAGATCGTGAGGATGTCTGAGGCGGGGCGCTGGTTTCAGCACCCCTAAGGAGAGCCGCCAGGGGTGTTTGTACTGGCCCGTTCGCGGCTATTTTGTGGGGATGTCTCAAGCGGTTTGCTTGTTTTCATGCTCAACATCTTCTGCTTTCAGAGCAGATTGTGAGGATGTCTCAGGCGGGGCGCTGGTTTCAGCACCCCTAAGGAGAGCCGCCAAGGGTGCTTGCACGGGCCCGTTCGCGGCCATTTTGTGGGGATGTCTCAAGCGGTTTGCTCGTTTTCATGCTCAACATCATTGGTTTTCATAGGAGGTTTTCAGGATGCCTCAGGCGAGGCGCTGGTTTCAGCACCCCTTAGGGGAGCCGCCAGGGATGTTTTCACGGGCCCGTTCGCGGCCATTTTGTGGGGATGTCTCAGGCGGTTTGCTCGTTTTCATGCTCAACATCCTTCGCTTGGAGAGCAGATTGTGAGGATGTCTCAGGCGGGGCGCTGGTTTCAGCATCCGCTCTGGCACGTGCCCTCGCGCTCTGGTGGGGCGGGCGGTTTTCTCACGCGCCGGTGCTCCTTTTGGGGGTGCGGTCCTGTCTCTTCTGTCTGTCTGTTCGTCCGTTCGTCCGTCTGGAGGGGGTGCTCCAGCCCGGGAGGGCGATCGGGCAGCCCCCAAAGCGGCGCAACGCCGCAATCAGTAGCGCTCTCCACTGGGCGCGAGGCGGATAGCTGTCTGTAGCCCACGCCCCTATGACGCCCTGTGCAGGCCTGGATGGTGCATTCAGGTCGCAGAGGGGGATAGGGGGCGGGGGGTCTTCTGTTCTTTTCCTAAACAGCACCTCGCCTTCAGCGCCGTGTCACGTCGGCTGTGTGCTCTCGCTCGCGGCCGCTGGTCGTCTCTGTGTCTGTGTTGTGCTATGTGGCTAAACGCTCGTTTTACAGATCCCACTGCCAACTATCCTAAAACAGATGCACGTATGAGGAGCTCCGAAGCTCCCACGGGCTGCGGAGGGCACGGCCTGGCAGCAGAGGAGGAGTAGTGAGGAGGAAGAGGCTCATATTGAATCAGACTCCTCATTGTGACTCGTACTCACTCGCTGGCATGAGGATTCACTTGTCTTTGGGCGCGCTCTTATAGTCAGACACTCTTGAACAGACGCCCACTACGGCATAAGATAAAACATGAGACGCACAGATGGGGAGCTCCACGCAGTGCGTAATTTGATTATTTTTGATATTCGTAGGGTATCTGTGATGCTTCGCCCCAAATCCGCCTGTAGGGGGACATGCCCGACCTGACGCCAGCGGCAACAACACGTGGTGACTGCGCGGGCGTTGTGCAGTTGTCACGTGTCGCTGTTTCCCCCCCCGTGAAGAGACCCCCCCTTCCCACAGACTTGTCCCGAGGGTGCGCTCTCCCCAGGGCCTCGAGCAGCAAAGGCGACCTGGGAACCCCTCGGAGACCCGGGCAGCAACAGCAGAGGCAGGTTCAAGCAAAGCCCTACATCCGACGATGCGTTTTTGCTCAATCCGCGGCCCTGGAGGGGAGCTGCTCGTCCAGGACCCACTTTCGATGGCCCGCGGTGAAGAGCACGCGCCAGGACTGGGCAAACTCAGTCCTTCGGACGTCTCGAAACCTCGACGCCCGAACCTCGCATTCGATGCTTACTCCATCCTCGATCCTCCTCGTCGATTCCCAAAAAATCCTGGGGAAGAGGGGGTACGAGAAGGGCGGGACTGGCTCAGGGGGGGGGGGGGGAAGGACATTGACCTGGAATCGACGACGCATCGCGGATAGATCGGCGATGGGCCCCCGGTCGCAGAACGCACGTTCCAGGTGGGTCATCAGGCCCCCATCGGCGATGACTGGTCGTTTAGGGGTCGGCGCATCCCCCTGCCCCAGACCCCCGATGCCAACGTCAAAGATCTCGACCAATTCCCTGGGGCCGGCTTGTCACCCTAAGCCGTTCATTGATGGTCCAAGGGCGCGGGGGCCCCGAGAGGCCGCAAACATTCAAAGACCCCTCGCCGAGCTTCCTGTCCCGACAGAGAGGGAGTCCGGCTGTCGGGGGCGACCAGTCGACCCCCAGACCCATCCTGGGGTGCGTGTGGCCAGAACTCCAAGGAGAATCCAGCCGTGGCCACCAGGAGCCTCCGGGAGGCCCAGGAGGAAGGAAAAGCAGAAACAACGCCATAAACATATTTGTGTAGCGCTCCGCGAGGATTTCTTGGGTCCGCGCCGCGCGCCGGGCCCCCCACCCTGGCGCGCGGAGCGCGCCAGGGGCGGCGCCGGAGGCGCCGCCGGGGGGGCCCAGCGCGGATCCAAGAAATCCGCGCGGAGCGCCAACAGTTTATGGTTGTGGCGTTCTTTCTCTTCCTTTTTCGGAAAAGAAAAATCGGGGAGACGTAAGACCCGGGTACGGGGGACTCGGAAATCCCCGACGAGGTCGTCAAAAAAATGACGAGGCCGAGCCTGCATTTTGACGAGGCCTCCCGCTGCAGACATCCCGCGAAACTCCTCCTCGTCAAAATCCGAGACGCGGTCGTCAAAAAACGATGGCGAACCCGAGTCCCGGCAAACCCGGGTCTTACGCTCCCCCGAGAAAAGCGCCCAAGACCTCGCCCAGGAGCCTGGGCTCATCCCCTCTGTCGTTGCCCCGTGCGGAGGCCCCGGGCGGGCGGGCCGCCCCATCGGAGCGCGGTCCGCCGGCGGGTCAGCGCGGTCGCAGGGGGCGCGGGTGTCCAGAGCTCGTAGCGCGGCTGCAGGCGGGGCACCGGCGGGGGCTCCGCCTCCACGGGAGGGACCTCTGCGCGCGCGCCGCGCTGGCAGAATCGATGGATTGCAAACAAAAACCCAGGATTGCAAAACAAACCCGAAGGATTGCAAAAAAACCCTGTTTTTTTTTGCAATCCTAGGGAACCTACACAACCACCACCAGCGCGAAGAGACCGACAAAGTAGAAGCTGTTTGCCGTTTCCGGCCGCCGTCAGAGAAACGGCTTGGGACGAAACGTCGGCCTCGGGGAAAAGGGTCGGGATTTCCATGGGCCCAATATGAATATGTTTTTTCTGCAGACTCCGGCAATTTTACTAGCGTGAGGGGGGAGGGAGGGGGGGGGCGTGGCGAGGCCCAAAAGGAAATCTCGACTGCACGCCCATCAGGAGATCGGGACACACGGACACACTTGCCCGCCTTTTCGGCCCAGCGCTGCTTGCATAGGGAGGGGGGGAATCGGATCGGGGGGGAAACTACCATGCAAGTGATGTTCCCTGGGCCTAAAAAGTAAGCCTTCTGTTGAAACACTTTTGTCGTCAGCGGCGAGGCGGCGAAATCCGCACCAGCGAGAAGCTAGATAGGGGCAATAACTAGCGAATTGGCCGGCGAGCAAAGAGGGAAGGGGGACGGCCGAGAGGAAGAAGGGACGCCCAGACGCCGAAGAGTTCGACGATGAGCAACCGGGTGGGCAGCAGCAGCCAGGCGCGCAGGGCCAGAGCGCGGTGGGCGGCCGTGGCGAACCGCGGTTGCAAGGGTGGCGGGGAGTGGCAGCTAGCGCCTGCGGCTGGCGGGGAGCACAAGCAATGCGTCGCGCCGAGGGCCCGGAGAGCGGACGCGAGGCGGGCGCCCGAAAAGGCGGAGGGGACCGACAGAAGCGCCACACGGGTGGAGGAAAGCGAAGGCCTCCCTCCCTCTCCTCCTCGTCCTCCTCCTCCTCCTCCTCCTCCCTCCTCCCTCCCTCTTCCCTCCTCCTCCTCCTCCTCCTCCTCCTCCTCCCTCCTCCTCCTCCTTCTCCTCCTCCTCCTCCTCCTCCTCCCCCTCCTCCCTCCCTCTCCTCCTCCTCCTCCTCCTCCTCCTCCTCTCCTCCTCCTCCTCTTCCTCCGCCCTCCTCCCTCCCTCTTCCCTCCGCGTCCTCCTCGTCGTCGTCGTCGTCCACAAGGGGGGAGGAGCGGGGAAAGACCGATCGACTGGGAGGACCGACCGACGGGGGGCAAGGGAAGGGAAACGAGAGAGAAAGGGAGGAGGGGGAGGTGAGGGGAAACGAGCAAAGGCCGACGGACCAGGGGGGGGAGGGAGGAGGCAAGAGAAGGACAAGGAGACAGGGGCTGGGCAGCGCTGCAGCCCGAGCTCAAATCCAGAATCCTGCTGGCACTGGACTGGAGGGAGGTGGTGACATGAAACCTGGGCCCAGCCGGAGAGAGCTCCTGAGGGCGGCAAACCTCCTTCCGCAGCCGCTGGAGCACCTCAAACTGGGAAGGGGGGGGAGGGGAGGATTGGGAGGTGGGGGAGTGGAAAGGGGGGAAGAGGAGGAGGAAGAGGAAGGAGGAGGAGGAGGAGGAGGAGGAGGAGGAGAGGAAGAGGAGGAGGAGAGGAGGAGGAGGATCGAGGAGGAGGAGGAGGAGGAGGAGGATCGAGGATCAAGGGGAGTCCGCCGTCCGACGCGGCCGCGGCGGGCCCTGTGGAGGAGGGAGGAGGAGGGAGGAGGAGGAGGAGGAGGAGGAGGAGGAGGAGAGGAGGAGGGAGGAGGAGGAGGAGGGAGGAGGAGGAGGAGGAGGAGGAGGAGGAGGAGGAGGAGGAGGAGGAGGAGGAGGAGGAGGAGGGAGGAGGAGAGAGGAGGAGAGGAGGAGGAGATCGAGGATCAAGGGGCGTCCGCCGTCCGACGCGGCCGCGGCGGGCCCATGGAGGAGGAGGAGGAGGAGGAGGAGGAGGAGGAGGAGGAGGAGGAGAGGAGGAGGAAGAGGGAGGAGGAGGGAGGAGGAGGAGGAGGAGGAGGAGAAGGAGGAGGAGGAGGGAGGAGGAGGAGAGGAGGAGGAGGAGGAAGAGGGAGGAGGAGGAGGAGGAGGAGGAGGAGGAGGAGGAGGAGGAGGAGGAGGGCGAAAGAGGACGATAACAGCGGAGGGGTGGGCGAGGAGGATCGAACGGATCGCTCCCGAGGCCTCGCCTGGAGTTCGGGATTCGGGGCCATCCCGATGCCCCCGAAGGCATCCGTGGGGCCCGGCGGAAGAAGCCTCTGCGTGGGGTCCCCGGTGAACAGGAGAAAAGAACCAACACATTTGAACCCCTCAATCCTCGATCCTCCCCCTCCTTCTCCTCTTCCTCCTCCTCCTCCTCCTCCTCTCCGAGAGGGATCTACAAGAAAGACACTTGGCGCCACGATAAATTCAATGGTGGGACCCCAGGCCTCTCGACCCTTGCCCGCACGGCTGCTTTCGTCCGTCCCGAGCCGTCTTTGTTGATGGTCCTGGGGTCCGAAGCCGGCACCTAGGGGCCAAGAAGAGAGAGATGGCACGCCCGAGATGGGGGGAACCATGGGTACGGTGCCCAGATGCCCAGTAGCAAATGTTGACCCAATGGGGCTTCAAGCAGACAACGCCTTCGGCGACGCCGACAGCGCGCCCTGTTCAAATGGACAAGGACTGCTGTCGGTCTTCGTCCCCATTGACCCCCATTGTTCTCGTACCCAGTCCGATCGCACCGAGTGACAAACTGGCCGCCTCGATCTTGTTCGAAGCGCTGGAGGCGCCTTAAGAGCGGCGACAAGAAACGGATCTTACGCACCGTGACACGACTAGGGACCCTCCGCGGTGGCGGACGCGGGCCGCCAACGCGGCACACACTACCTTCGAAACGGCAGTGCTCACGCGCGACCTCTCGCGGGCAGCGCTTCGTTTACACGACGCGGGCGGCTCGCGCGCGAATGTCGGCCCACTCTCGGGGAGACGTAAGACTCGGGCACATGGGACTCGGATTGGCCTGACGGGGCCATCATAAAAACCGACGAGACCCAATCTGAAACTTGACGCGAGCTCCCGCTGCAAACATCCCACGGAAACGGGACCGTCAGAATCCATGGCACGCTCGTCAAAAAACGTCGGCAAACCCGAGTTCCGGCTTACTCGAGCCTTACGGTTCCCCGACAATCGACCCCGATCTCCCGCGCCGCTCACATGCCCGGGAAGCCGCCTCCCCCTTGGGGGGCCGCAGCCGTGCCGCAGCTCGGCTCGCGGGCGGCAGGGGAGGGCAGGCCAGCTCGCCGCTCGCTGCGCAAAGTCACCTCGGGGGGTGCGATCACGAGCGGCGAGCGTCTCCACGTCCACGCCCTCGCGGTCTGGCTTCGGCCACGCCCCAGAAATGATCTCGAGAACCCAGAAGAGTGTCGAAACAAGGTCGACAGAACAGCGCCTCCCAGGGCCCGACACGTGGAACCTCTCCCCTGCCGGTACCTCCCTGGTGCTCGAAGCTCTTCCGGGGGATCGAGGCGAAAAGCATAGGCTGGAACATCGCAGGGCGGGGCGCGGGCCCGTGGGCACGCGGCCGCCGTGGTCTGCTCCGCGCGGGCGCCCCGCAGCTGCGGCACAGTGGGGCCTGGCCCGCGAGGCCGTGGATGCGGATACTCAGAGCGTGAATTACCTCCCCCGCTTTCGCTTCCAGGCAAAACCAAGCCATACCACGCGCCTCCTCGTCAAGCGGCCTGACCAGTACAGGCCGCAATTTGGCATGGTTTGGTATCCCTTGGAAGCGAGGGTGGTCAAAAGCGAGGTAGGTTTGTTTTCCCCCGAGATACGTTCTGCGCCCACGGTGCAGGGCAGTGCGCGCGGGCCTGGGAGGCAGCGCGCACCGAGCAGCCGAGGGCAGGAGCGCGTGCCTTGACGATGCCCCAGTCCTCGCTCAGCGGGTCGTCGTCTGGGCTCGGGCCGGCAGGTGCGTCGGGGGCCTCCTCCACGGAGTCGCTGACGGCGATGGCGAGGACGCCGTCCTGCGAGCGGGGGCCCGCGGTGGGAAGGAGACGACGTCGTCGTCGTCGTTTGTACCCGACTTATGCGATTTCTGCGACTACGACCGTGGTATTGTTATAATCCGCGTCAGCACGCTCCTGATCTATCTGGCCCCTGGTCAGCCGAAGCAAGGAGGCTCGGCTGAGGCGTGCCCTGATGAGAGCAGAACTTGTGATTTTGCGGTCGCTGTCTCTCTTTTTTTTTCTGTGGTGCGTCTTTGCCATATTGGTTTCCTGCCTTAGGCGCCTCTTTGCTTGATTTCTCGTTGCCGCAAGCTTATATACTCCTTCCTTTGCCCGTGGTGCTCTGCCTTGCTAGCAACCTCGCTATATATTCATCCCCGTCAGCAAGAACAGTGTGAACACGAATGCCTGCTACGCGAGCCGTATCAGACTCTTGACTGCGGCTTCGCGGAGTAGGAGTCCTGCTTGAGCGGGCCGAGGACGAGGACGGGACGAGAGGCGCATGTCCCGAAACCGGTCCGCTACGCGCAAAGAGTGACCCCAGGCAACAGGTGTCAAGAGTGCCCTTTGGTGCGAGGCCTGCCGACCGTGGCACTGCGACGTGACACGTGGAGGCCTGCATGCTCGGGATTGCCCCCCCCCTCCCCCCTTGGCGCCCCGAAAGCTGCGCACCCGAGGTCACTTTGGCGAAGGGTCGCGCCCCCAGGTAGTCCGAGCTGGCTCCAACAGGCCCCCCGAGTAGTCCCAGCTGACCTCACAGAAGCCCCCCAAGTAGTTAGGGGTGGCCTCAACACCTCAACCCTGGGGCGCGGAGCCCCCCAGGTGCGCCGTCGCAGGCGGCGCCCGGGTGTTCAGACCGCTCCGGACTGTTCGGAAGGGCCTGTTTGAGGCCAGCTGGGACTACCTGGGAGGGAAATCTGTGCGCAACCCGGAGCCTTACCAGGTCACTCCGCTTCACGGGTCCAGGACGATTCGGGCACCCTCGGAACGCCCTCGGCGATGCGCAGCTGCGGGAACGCACCCCGAGGCTAGAGAGCCGCCAGGAAGCGAAGAGGACGTAGTTTTAGGTCGGGCGTGTCCTCCTACAGGCGGATTGTCGAAGACATTCTTGAATATTCCTCCTGTAGAGGGACATGCCCGACTTACACGTAGATGCGTACAGCCGACTCCCGAGGACGAGAGCACGGAGGGACGGTGCGCGGGGCACTCTGGCGAAGGGGCGATTCTTGCGTCGAGGCGCCCTGGGGGCGGGGCAGGAGGAGGGAGCATGGAGCTTGGCTTGGCATGCCTCCGAAGATGAGCGGCAACGATAGGGGGGGACTGGCAAAGGGGGGGATGCATCGACCTGGAATTCGGCGACACATCGCCGATAGATCGGCGAGAGGCCTCCGATCGTGAATCCGCACATTCCTGGGCAGGTTGGGAGGTTAGGGCTACCGGGCCCCTATCGGCGATCAATGAGCGATTAAGGGTCGATGCATGCCCCCCTGCGCCTATCCCCCCTCATCGTTGCCCCTGAGAAGAGGCAGGCCATGAAAGGAAAACAGCACCAGCCGAAAGGTTCTGCCACATCCCGCATGCATGAAGCCAGGGGGCAAGGGCAGGCCAGAGGAGGGAAGCGGCACGACCACCCGCTCGAACATGGATGGCACGGCACAAGCAGCCCCCAAGGGGCGAGAGGCCCCCCACCGCGCCAGGACCGCCTGTCGCTGACCCCAAGCCGCCAGCCAGCCCACACCAAACAACCATCCATTGGGTGGGCCTCACTTGGCGGCGCGCACACGGGGGTGGAGGGAGGGGGGAGGGCTTCATAGAAGGCGGCTGCTTCTTAGAAAGCGCTGGCCCTGCATCTATAGATAAGGCCCGCGCCTTCTAAGAAGCAGGGATGCTCCTATAGATGACGAAAAAGCCATATAAACATAAACTTTCGGCGCTCCGCGCGGATTTCTTGGACCTGCGCTGCTCCCCTCCCTGGTGCGCGGAGCGCGCTAGGGGCGGCGCCGGAGGCGCCGCTGGGGGAGGGGGGGCCCAGCGGGGATCGAAGAAATCCGCGCGGAGCGCCAAAAGTTTGTGTTTATGGCGTTTTCTCTTCTTCGATTCAAGAAAGCCCCCCCCCCCTCCCCCCCCGCCCCCCTTCTGCGCGTGGCTGACTGACCCCGGCGGATTTTGCGCGAAAAACTCAAAATATACAAAAAAAATGCACCAACATTGCCACAAATGGTCCAACAATCGCCCCCAGACTTCCGGAGGCGGCCTCGTTTTACTTCCGCCGACCTTCCGCCGCCTTCCGCGGCGGAAGAGATGACAACTTTTTCTATCCTAGAGGGCAAGGCCTTTCTTTGGAACGCCTCATGTGTTGTTTTCCCATGCGCGGCCACAGGAGGTCCCGAAAACTTCCCCAGATGCGAGCGTTCGTCCCAGATCCATGCTTGATGGCCACGGGGCCCGGTAACGGCCACCAATTGCCGAAATCGACAAAGAAAGCGCGGGGAAGTAGGACTCTCGCATCGCCGGAGATCTGTGGGGAAACCAAAAGGTACCGATACCGCTACTCCCCGGACCTCTCCTGGGGTGCGTTCTGACCAGGCTATCGAGGCGAATCCAGCGGTGGCGACGAGGCTTTCCCAGGAGGGGAAATTTGGTGAAGGGCAGCGGCATGGGTACCTGTTCCTCCTCTGGACATCGTCGGAGATCTTGGGGAGGAGGGCGACGAGGCAGCGACGAGGAGGGTCTTGAAAGGACGGGGCCGCCGCCTGCTCTTTCGCCCTCGGCGCCCCGGCGGGGAGGCGCTCAGTCGCTCAGTGCGCGGGGGCGGCCGCTACGTGGCGGAGCGCGTCGGCCTCCGCGGGTAGGACTCGAACGCCACCAGCGACTTCGGGAAGAGCTCGCAGAAGGGCACGAACTCGTCCTGATGGGCCAAGTTTCCATCACCGCTGTCATGGGTAGGAGCGGGAGGAGGTGGAGGAGGAGGAGGAGGAGGAGGAGGAGGAGGCGGAGGAGGCGGAGGAGGAGGAGAAGGAGGAGGAGGAGAAGGAGGCTGAGCTGCGGAGAATGAGGAGGGGGAGGAGGAGGAGGAGGAGGAGGAGGAGGAGGAGGAGGAGGAGAAGGGATAGGCGGCGAGCGAAGGGGGGAAATGAGAAAGAGAAGGCCTTCTCAGGAGGCCGCGGGGCTTCGCTGAATGCCTCTGGCAGTCTAAAAGGTTTTCTGTGTCCCAGAGATGATGAGAAGGCCCGTCCCTTCTCATTTTCCCCCCTCGCTCGCCGCCGAGAAAGGCACGAACCCGTCCGTGGGCGCGCAGCGCATCCGCAGGTTCGGCTGAAAGTAGCCCTTCTGGTGCCAATGCCGCATCTCGCTGAGGTTGAATGGCCCTTGCACCTTTCGCGTGCCACTCCTCCTCCTCCTCCTCCTCCTCCTCCTCCTCCTCCTCCTCCTCCTCCTCCTCCTCCTCTTCTCCTCCTCGTCCTCCTCCTCCTCCTCCTCCTTTCTCCTCCTCGTCCTCCTCCTCCTCCTCCTCCTCCACCTCCTCCTCCCTCCTATTCCTCCCCACCCTCTCCGATCCCATCCACCCCGGACACCATTTCTCCATCTTGTTTGCCATCGGCGTCTACATCTTCATCATCCTCTAACATCGCCGACTACGATCACTCGGGCTCCAACCGCGTCGACTCCACCGTCGAGAGCACGATCTGGCTTCGGACTCCGCACGTCTTCCGCGACAGAGAGACTATCATCATGCCGACTCCTGCTCTCAACCCCAGCTCCGAACACCCCAGTTCCGACGGTGTGGAGCGGCCGCCTATGGAACAACTTTCTCCCCACTCTTTTTCCTATGCAGGTGATGCGTTGGATTTGGGCAAAGCTACCGGTTCTGACAGTATCCCAGCGACCAGCTCTTCCGGGACAGGCTTTGGAGGTGGTGACCGTGCGCTCGAGGCTATCGACCTCAAGCTTACACCAGCACAACACTCCGACCTCCACCCTCCATCATCCGACTCTCCACCTCCACCTCCAACCTTCGTCCTACAGCCTCCATCAGTTCACTCTGACCCTCAACGTCCAGCTTTCGACTCTCCACTCCCACCTCCACCTATCGACCTACAACTTCCACCAGTTCATTCTGACCCTCAACATCCAGCTTTCGACTCTCCACTCCCACCTCCGCCCATCGACCGACAGCTTTCACCAGTTCACTCCGACCCTCAACGTCCAGCTTCCGACTCTCCACTCCCACCTCCACCTATCGACCTACATTTTACACCAGTGCACTCCGACCCTCAACGTCAAGCTTCCGACTCTCCACTCCCACCTCCACCCATCGACCTACATATTCCACCAGTTCATTCTGACCCTCAACGTCCAGCTTTCGACTCTCCACTCCCACCTCCACCCATCGACCTACAGCTCCCACCAGTTTACTCCGACCCTCAACATTTAGCTTTCGACTCTCCACTCCCACCTCCACCTATCGACCTACAGCTTCCACCAGTTCACTCTGACCCTGCACATCCAGCTTTCGACTCTCCACTCCCACTTCCACCTGTCGACCGACAGCTCCCACCAGTTCACTCCGACCCTCAAGGTCCACTTTCCGACTCTCCACCCCCACCTCCACCTATCGACCTACAGCTTCCACCAGTTCACTCTGACCCTCAACATCCAGCTTTCGACTCTCCACTCCCACCTCCACCTATCGACCTACAGCTTCCACCAGTTCACTCTGACCCTGCACATCCAGCTTTCGACTCTCCACTCCCACTTCCACCTGTCGACCGACAGCTCCCACCAGTTCACTCCGACCCTCAAGGTCCACTTTCCGACTCTCCACCCCCACCTCCACCTATCGACCTACAGCTTCCACCAGTTCACTCTGACCCTCAACATCCAGCTTTCGACTCTCCACTCCCACCTCCACCTATCGACCTACAGCTTCCACCAGTGCACTCTGACCCTCAACGACCAGCTTTCGACTCTCCACTCCCACCTCCACCTATTGACCTCCAGCTCCCAGCAGCTCAACACGCTGACCTCCAGCCTTCAACAACCAGCCGTACAACGTCTCGCGCAGCCCAAACAAACGTCTTACCCAACAGTGGGGAAGGTCGAAGAGGAAGAGGAGGAGGAAGACGTGCCTACAGCGACGTTTCTGGCGACGTCCCAGCATGCATCTTGCGCCGGCGATGCACGACACCGGCATCCAGGTTGGAAAGTTCCGACTCCAGCTCTACTGCCGGACTGACAGTGCGAGAAGAGCAAAGACAGCTTCAACAAGATCTCGGAAACCAATGCGCCGACTCCAGTCGCTTCCAGTTCACCGTCATCCACAAAAACGCGAGAAGCCTCTCCACAGACGACTCCATCGACACGCTGATTTGCGAATTGGAGACCGTGGCATGGGACATCGTGGCAATAAATGAAACTTGGAGGGCGACAGAACGAGAGATGTGGACAACGAAGTTGGGTTCCCACGTATTTGCGGCAGCGGGCCACACCACCTCATCAAGAGGCGTAGCATTTCTTATCCACCGACGGCACGTGCACAGCATCACATGCTTCACACGCATCAACGAGCGCATCGCCTACATCGACCTCGACACATCCGCCTGCAAGGTGAGAGTTGCGACGGCTTATTTCCCACACTGCGGGTACCCCGACGCTCACGTCCAGCAGATGTACGACGTCCTGACCGCGCTCCACGACGAAGCCGCCAAGCAGAAGCGCACCACAATCATCACTGGAGACTTCAACGCACAGGTTGGCAAACATCCCATCAGCGCGGACGAGGAAGAGAATACCAACAGAGGCCGGAGACTCACAGTTGGCCCACACGGAATCGGAGCGTGCAACACACGTGGGACGTGGCTACGAGCATGGGCAACTTCACAGAAGATGATTATCACCAACACGTTGTTCTACAAGCATGATCGCAACGTCTTCACTTACACCAGCAGTGGGGAAAACCATACCCAAACACAGATTGACTACATACTCATCGACAAAGATCGTCGCAACCAGGTGCATGACTCGTTTGCAACAGCTATTCCAGACCTCGGGTCCGACCACCAAGAAGAAGCAGAAGAAGCGAACAAAACGATCCAATCATCGGTCTACGCGCCCACCTGCTGCCGATCCACTGTGCCAACACTACCTACAGCACAGACTCGACGCCCACGACGTCGCAGCCAGCACTGACGACAGGAGCAATCACATCACCAAAGCCCTTGCCCAAGCTCACGGCGACTACCATGAGTACCACGACAGTTCACCGCGACACCAAGCACACGAAGACGACGTCACATCAAACAATAAGCTGCGCGACCTCATTGACCGACGGCGCAGCACACCGCATGCCGACACAACCACCAGGAGTACACCGAGCAAACTCATTTTGAAACAGCTTCGAACCATCAAGCGTGTCCGGGAAAACGCCAGGATTAAAACCATTGTGTGCCAGTTCAAAAACCTCAAGAGAATCGCGGGCACGAAAACGTCCAAGGAAAAAGACATGATCGCGTCAATGACAACCACAGACGGCGACGAAACAACTGGCAGACAGAGCATCGCAGACGTCTTCGCCACCTTTTACGAGCAACTCTATAAAACACCGCAGGACGACAGCGAGACTTCTAGCAACACCGACACGGCAACAGACTCGAGCATACCACCACTCACACCAAAAGAGCTTCGACGTGCAATCAAGCAACTGAAAGACGGCAAGTGCAGCGACACTGCAAGACTCACAGCCGAACTTCTCAAAGCGGGAGGAACCGCCATTGAATCACACTTACTTCAGCTTTACAACGACATTATCAAGCCAAACCGCCCACCACCCACACAATGGAAGAGAACGACGATCACGGTGATATGCAAATCTGGGGACCCCAAGCTACCGCAAAACTACAGACCGATCGCCATCATCCCACTGCTGTACAAACTCATGTCCCGCCTCCTCTGCAATCGACTAGAAGCCACATTTGACGCACAACAGAGCCCTGACCAGGCTGGCTTCCGGCGAGGCTTCAGCACGGATGACCACCTCTTCACGATGGCAACGTTGCACGAGCAATCACACTGTTGGCAGTTACCGCTCTGGGCGGCAGCAATCGACTTCAAGAAGGCGTTCGACTGCGTGGACCACAAGCACTTATGGGACGCTCTACGACAGCAACATATTCTCGAAGCGTACATCACCCTCATTCAGCACATGTACAATGATCAGACGGCCACTGTCCGCACTGACACCTCCAGTCGCAGTTTTAGCATACAGCGGGGTGTGAAGCAGGGAGATCCGCTCAGTTCCTTCCTGTTCAATGCGCTGCTGGAGCATCTCTTCCGACAAATCAAGCCCGGCTGGCAACGCAAAAAGTTTGGCATCAAGCTAGGCTTTGCGCTTTGCTCAAGAAGCAAACATCACGAACCTACGCTTCGCAGACGACGTTTTGCTGTACGCCCCGAACCTTCGCCAACTTACATGCTTATTGCGCGACTTGAAGAACAGAGCGTCCTGCTGTGGACTATCACTTCATCCCGACAAGACCAAGATTCTCACCAACGTCAGCCGGAGGGCTGGCAGAACAATTACGCACATCGTCTTAGATGGCGCACGCATAGACATTCTACCCAACGACCAGAGTACTAAGTATTTGGGCGAAAAGTTATCGTTCCACGACTTCCACGGACATGAGCTGAAAAACAGGATCGCCGCGGGATGGTCGAAGTTTCACACACTACGGTGTGAACTTACCAACAGAAAGCTCCCATTGCACAGCAGACTCCGACTCTTCAGCGGCACGATCACACCATGCGTTATGTACGGTTGCTCTTCGTGAACACTCACCAAGGATATGCTCATCACGCTACAACGAACACAATGGAAAATGCTCCGACTGATCATCAATGCGCCGAGAAGACGGAACACGCTGGAAGCAAGCAGACAGACAGCACGCGCCAGCTGCAACACCAACAACGGCACACGTGTCGACGTCAACGACACCGAATCCAGCACCGACACCAGGACCGACAACAACACCGAACGGCGACGACGACGACGACACCAGCACCAGCACCAGCACCAGCACCGACCACAGCACCAGCACCAACACCGAACACAGCACCAGCACCAGCACCAGCACCAATCGAAAACAGCGCCAACACCGACAATAGCACCTGCACCGACAACAGCACCAACACTGACAGCACCA
The DNA here is from genome assembly GCA_963575745.1 of Prorocentrum cordatum. Taxonomy (NCBI): domain Eukaryota; class Dinophyceae; order Prorocentrales; family Prorocentraceae; genus Prorocentrum; species Prorocentrum cordatum. Next base: position 46,837 of record CAUYUJ010017644.1, on the reverse strand, counting down.
GCACCAACACCGACACCGACACCAGCACCGACAACAGCAACCGACGGAGACAACAACGATGGATCTGAGTCCTGGGTTCACTTCATACGGAGAAGTACCTCCACCGCTTTGGCACACGCCAAACGAGCACGAGTCGACGATTGGACCGACGTATACTTCATGCGAAAATGGGCGTTCGCAGCACGTGTGGCCAACCACGATCACGACAGATGGACGCGACTGAGTGCAAGTTGGGACCCATGTACACACGACCTACACCCAGCCTTTCGCCGACATGGCGGGCAAAAGAAGCTTTGGCATGATGACATTGTATCTTATCTACATGACGTGGTCGACACCGACAACGATTGCAAATGGTGGGTGTTGGCCCAGAACCTACCATGGTGGAAGACTCGTGAAGAAGGCTTCTTCGACTACATGCGTCGCTTCCTCCACTCCGGCAACTACAACGAATGAACTTTCTGGCGCTCCGGCGCCCCCGCCGGGCTCTCATAGGGCCGTCCTTCCGGGACGTTTTCCGGCGCTCTGCTCTGCTCTGCTCTGCTCCTCCTCCTCCTCCTCCTCTTTCTCCTCCTCGTCCTCCTCCTCCTCCTCCTCCTCTTTCTCCTCCTCGTCCTCCTCCTCCTCCTCCTCCACCTCCTCCTCCCTCCTATTCCTCCCCACCCTCTCCGATCCCATCCACCACCCACCCTGCAACGTTGCAATTTCTCCTCGCCACCTGAAGATGCTGTCTGCTCCACTCTGGGATGTCAATCCTCTAGTTCCGGAGTGAGGAAGGGCTGATCGACAGGGGGTTTCATCTAGCTATCAACCACTAGTAGCAGGCTACGGGCTCGGGTTGCTCCCAGGCGAAGGGTGTCCCCAATTTGACAGCGCCGATGTCAACCCAGAAGGACTGTCGAATGGCGGCCTGCTCGTAGACCTGGCAGACTAGTCAGTGATCCTCCTCCTGCTGCTCATTGCTCCCTTTGCTCTGCTTCTGCTCCTGCTGTCTTGACCGCCCGCCTCTGGCTTTCTTGACGGGCTGACGCCTCCAGACACTCCCTCTGCTGCCCTGCCTCTCCTCCTCCTCCCTCCTCCTCCTCCTCATGTTCCTCCTCCGCCCTCCTCCTCCGCCTCCTCCTCTTCCTCCTCCTCCTCCGCCTTCTCCTCCTCTTCCCCCGCCTCCTCCTTCTCCTCCTCCTCCTCCTCCTCCTCTTTCTGCTCCTCCTCCTTCTGCTCCTCCTCCTCCTCTTGCTCCTTCTGGTCCTCCTCCTCCTCCTCCGCCTCCTGCTCCCCCTCGGCGTCTCCATCCTCGCTCTCTCCTTCTCCTCCTTTTCCTTCTCGTCCTCCATTCTCTTTCCTCATAAATCTTTCTCCTTGTCAAGGCCAGTTTTTAAGGCGGGCCGGGCGTTTCGCCTGAGACCTCCTCACCATTTATGACCCGATGACCCAGAAGCTTAAAACATTCGCAACAGCTTTGCAGATGGAGGGCGAGTGGTTTTCAAAATGTGGCTCTCGCCTCAGCGCCGCGCACACTCGTTTTGAACATTTGCTACAATTCCGCGGGTTGAGAAGAACTGACTTTCAAAATGTGGCTTTCGCCTTAGCGCCTCGCGTATTCGTTTAAAGATATTGCAAGAGTTTCGCATCTTGGAGGCGGTTCCCTTTCAGCATGTGGCTCTCGCCTTAGCGCCGCGCACGTTCTACACCTTTGCAAGCACATCGAGGGCGGTTCCTTTTCAAAATGTGGCTCTCGCATCAGCGCCGCGCACACTCGTTGTGAAAACTTGCAAGAGCTTCACGGAAGGAGGTCGATTCCTTTTCAAAATGTGACTCGCCTTGGCGCCGCGCACATTCGTTTCGAAAAATGGAAGCAGTTTCACGGATTGAGGTCGTGGCGTTTTCAAGATGTAGCTCTCGCCTTAGTGCCGCGTGCATTCGTTTACACATGTGTTCAAGTTTCACGGATTGAGGGCGGTTCCATTTCAAAATGTGGCTCTCGCCTGAGCGCCGCGCACATTCGTTTGACAAAGGTGAAAGAGCTTCACGGATTGAGGGCGGTTCATTTTCAAAATGTGGCTCTCGCCTTCGCGCCGCGCGCATTCGTTTTACACATTTGCAACCAGGAGCGGCGTTCTGGCACGATTCAGGTTCGTCAAGACGCAACCGTCTGGTTGATCCGTTGCGTTGGAATCCCGAGAACAATGTTTTGGCATGCTTCAGAATCTTCAGACGGCTGTCGTCCGACGAGGCATTTCCCTCGGTGGAGATGAACGGTTGTAGGAGCCTATGAAGAGGGAGCCCGGAGGGAGGGTTTATTCCAACATCTGGGATGACTCTCGGGTTTACACTGGTCCTCCTCCTCCTCCTCCGCCTCCTCCTCCTCCTACTCCTCCTCCTCCTCCTCCTCCTCCCCTGCTCCGCCCCGGCTTTCTTCACTGAGGACGGGAATGATGTCAGATTGGCTCTTGATACGTTTTGGATTTCCAGATTATCCAGCGGCCCTCGTTTCTGAAGCCCCCGCGAAACGTCAGAAGTCATGCCAATCCTGGAACTCCTGGAACTTATCACTATCATGACCTTGTGCTCCTCTGATCACTGACTGGGGACGCCAGGGTCCTCCCCCGGAACCCGCTCCTCATCCCGAGTGGTTTTCTGACCCCCTCGGCATTTCCGCGCGCTTCGACTCCCCCCGTGCCTGCATCCCACGGCTGCCCCCGAACGCCGTGAGGGCTCTCACCGCTGCGACCGAGAAGCTTCCCTCGGGGCCCGTGTGATTCATACAGCGGCAGCTGAGCCTGCGGCGTGCTCACGGGGGCCACGGAGCCCTGCACTTCTTTCTGCGCGGGCGCTCGCAGGTGAGCGAGAGAGGAGCACGCACGCTTCGTGTTGGGCTCGCGGGAGGGGAAAAGGGTGGCTTGGGCGGCAGGGTGCGCCAGTGAAGAAGAACGAAGGAAGGCGAGGAGGAGGAGGGGGGAAAAAGGAGGGGAGGAGGACGAGGAGGAGGAGGAGGAGGCCAGGAGGAGGAGCAGGAGGAGGCCAGGAGGAGGAGGAGGCCAGGAAGAGGAGGAGGATGCCAGGAGGAGGAGGAGGCCAGGAAGAGGAGGAGGAAAGAAGAGGGAGGGGGGAGGAACCGGAGGGGGAGAAGGAGAAGAAGGCGGAGGGGACGAGGGAGGGAGGAAAGGCGCATGTGAGGGGGAGAGGGAGGAAGAGAGGGGAGGAGGGCGACGATGATGAGAAGAGAGGGCTGCGGGCTCAGCCAACCCTGAGCAAGAGCGATCGGGAGCGCAGGGAGACGCAGCAGGGCGCGCCTTGCTGTACGGGTCGACGTACTGCCAGCCGTCCGCGGGGCACTCGGCCTGGTGCCGCGCGACCGCCGGCCGGTTCTTGCGTCCTCCGCTCCGCGTCCTTCCCTGCTCCCTCAATTCCTCCTCCTGCCTCTCCCTCTGCGCGGCTCTCTCCTCCTCCTCCTCCGCCTCCTCCTCCTCCTCCTCCTCCTCCTCCTCCTCCTCCTCCTCCTCCTCCTCCTCCTCCCCCCGCCCTCCTCCTGGAGAAGGGCAGCCGCTCTGGCCCAGGCCACGGCCCGCCGAGAGCGCGGCCACCCTCGCACCCCTGCGGGCGAACCTGGGCCTTCTGGGAGGTCCCACGCCGGGCCCAAAACTCCGCTCAAAGTCGGCTCCCGAGGAGGAGGAGGAGGAGGAGGAGGAGGAGGAGGAGGAGGAGGAGGAGGAGGAGGAGGACGAGGAGGAGGAGGAGGAGGAGGAGGAGGAGGAGGAGGAGGAGAGAGAGGAGGAGGAGGAGGAGGAGGAGGAGGACTCCTCCCGGGGTCCATCCCGATGCGGTGTTCGGAGCGAGCCCCGCCGTGGCGACGAGGGGCGCCTCCAGGAGGCCGAGCAACGAGAGGGCGCCAGGGATGGCTGCCGTTGCCCAGCCTGGCCCGCGCTTCGAGGCGGAGGCAGCCGTGGTGACGAGGAGGCCTCCAGTCAGGGGGACGTAAGACCTGGGTACAGGGGACTCGGAAATCCCCGACGAGGTCGTCAAAAAAATGACGAGGCCGAGCCTGCATTTTGACGAGGCCTCCCGCTGCAGACATCCCACGAAACTCCTCCTCGTCAAAATCCGAGGCGCGGTCGTCAAAAAACGATGGCGAACCCGAGTCCTGGCAAACCCGGGTCTTACGCTCCCCCGATCCAGGAGGCCCCAGGCACAACGAAACCCGCCAGGGAGGGCCGCCGTGGCCCCGACCGGCCCTCTCCCTCCGATCTCTCGCCATCGCTCGGACGTCCATGCCCCATGCTCTTCTCGGCTTCGAGCGCGTTTGTTCCCGACCATCCTATGGTGTTGGGTCCTCGTTTTGAAGAGACCGCGCCCCGCGTCTCCTCCTTCCTCCTCTCCGTCCTCCTCCCTCTCCCTCCTCCCATCCCTTGCCTCTGCCCTCAGCATGTCCTCATGATCGTCATCATCATCATCATCATCATCATCATCATCATCATCATCATCATCATCATCATCAGCAGCAGCAGCAGCAGCAGCAGCAGCATCATCATCATCATCATCATCATCATCAGCATCATCATCATCATCATCATAATCATCATCCTCAGCATCACCATCATCATCAGCATCCTCATCATCATCCTCATCATCATCCTCATTATCACCATCATCTCATCATCATCATCATCATCATCATCAGCATCATCATCACATCATCATCATCACCATCACCACCATCACCATCACCATCACCATCACATCATCATCATCATCATCATCATCATCATCATCATCATCATCATCATCATCATCATCATCATCATCATCATCATCATCGTCATCGTCATCGTCATCGTCATCGTCATCGTCATCGTCATCGTCATCGTCATCGCCGCCATCATCACCATCATCGTCACACCCAGTACAACGCTTCGTGGCCCCATAAGGAGCTCCACAGAAGGTCCCAATGGCGCAGTTCGCATGCGTCTCCCCGGCTCCCCCACCCAGTATAGCGCTTCGTGGCCCCATAGGGAGCTCCAGGGAAGGTCCCCGTGGCGCTGTTCGCATGCGTCTCCCCCACCCAGTACAGCGCTTCGTGGCCCCATAAGGAGCTCCACCGATAGGGAGCTCCACCAAAGGTACCAGTGGCGCAGTTCGCATGCGTCTCCCCCACCCAGAACAGCGCTTCGTGGCCCCATAAGGAGCTCCACCGAAGGTTCCAAGAGGCGCAGTTCGCATGCGTCTCTCCCATTCGCTACAGCATTTCGTGGCCCCATAGGGAGCTCCACCGAAGGCCCTAGTGGCGGTGTCCACATTCGTGTCCCCCACCCAGCACAACGTTCCGTGGCCCCATAGGGAGCTCCACCGAAGGCCCCAATGGCGGTGTCCACATTCGTCTCCCCCACCCAGCACAGCGTTCCGTGGCCCCGTAGAGAGCTCCACCGAGGGTCTCAGTGGCGCAGTTCGCATGCGTCTCACCCACCCGGTGCATCGCTTCGCGGCCCCATGGGGAGCTCCACCGAAGGTCTCAATGGCGCAGCCCGCATGCGTCTCCCACACCCAGAACAACGCTTCGTGGCCCCATGGGGAGCTCCACCACAAGCCCCAGTGGCGCAGCCCGCACGCGTCTCCTACACGCAGTGCAGCGCTTCGTGGCCCCATAGGGAGCTCCACCAAAGGTCCCAGTGGCGCAGTTCGCATGCGTCTCCCCCACCCAGCACTGCGCTTCGGGGCCCCATAGGGAGCTCCACCTAAGGCCTCAGTGGCGGTGTCCACATTCGTCTCCCCAGTGGCGCTTCGTGGCCCAGTAGAAAGCTCCACCGAAGGCCCCAGTGGCGGTGTCCTCGCGCGCCTTTCCCACCCAGCACAGCGTGTCGTGGCCCCATACGGAAGCTCCACCGAAGGCCCTAGTGGCGGTGTCCAGCACAGCGCTCCGTGGCCCCATAGGGAGCTCCAGCGAAGGCCCCAGTGACGGTGTCCACATTCGTCTCCCCACCCAGTAGAGCGCTTCGTGGCCCCATAGGGAGCTCCAACGAAGGCCCTAGTGGCGGTGTCCACATTCGTCTCCCCCACTCGGCGCGGCCTTCCGTGGCCTCTTAGGGAGCTCCACCGAAAGCCCAAGTGGAACAGTTGACATGCGTCTCCCCCGCCCAGTGCAGCGCTTCGTGGCCCCATAGGGTGCTCCTCCGAAGGCCCCAGTGCATCACCCCCGCTAAGCACAGCGTTTCGTGGCCCATAGGGAGCTCCACCGAACACGATACCAACAACTGCGGTACTCACAACTGCATATGGTTAAGTCTTTCGCCAGGCTGATTCTCATTTTTGCTCAATGATCCAGGATGCTCCTCGATTGAGGGGCAACGACAGGGGGGGATAGGCATAGGGCGGGAAACATCGACCTGGAATCGGCGATACATCGCCGATAGATCGGCGATAGGCCCCCGATAGTGAGCCCGCACGTTCCTGGGCTGGATGGGGTTATCGGGCCCCTATGCGTCCCCCCCCAGCCCTATCCCCTCCCCTATCATTGCCGGTCCTCGCCGCAAAACCAATCTCGCACGCTCATGGCGCCTCCCGCCCTCCTCGCTGCGCCGCCGCCCCGCCTCAGGCGGGGCAGCGCGGAGGGTACGCGAGAGAGCCGGGCACGAGCGCAGCAGCACCGCGACGAAGCCGGGACAGGCACGGCATTAGACTCTGCGAGCTGCCCCCGATAGCGACTCCGCATGCTCCTGGGCGGGGCGGGCCATCGGGCCCCTACTGCCTGTGATGCAAGGCCGACTGCGGGTCGATGCGTGCCCCCCTGAGCCCACCTTCCACCTCACGCTGCCCGTAATTTTGGAGTCCCGAAACGGTGCGGTGACAGACCGTGCGGTGACCTCGAAATCCCCCAAAGTTCTCACCGCACGGTGCGTCAACGCACGGTTTCGGGACCTCGGAGGCCCCAGTCGCCCGAGACATCCTCGGAGAACGACCCGAGTCCCAAAACCGTGCGGTGACCCCGAATCCCCACCGACTCACCACACGGTGTGGTCACCACCCCGTTTGGGGGCCCCCCAGTGTAACTCGGCTCTCCGGCGGCCGCTTGGGAGGCTCCGGGCACCACTGCAACTCTTTCGGCGAGGCGCAGCCGTTGGAACGCACCCTCCAGCTCGGAGGCCACCGAGAAGCGACGAAGGCGTCAGAACAAAAGCACAACCTGAGCCTCGAACGCCCCCTGAGCCTACCCCCCTAACGTTACCCCTGGCTGCCCTCCTCGCAGCGCCGCCGCCCTTGCCCGCGGTGCCGCGACAGCTCGTGCACTGGGAGAGAGCACCGATCGCTGCAGCTCTGGGTTCGGCTCGCCCCACGATCGATCGGGGCAGCGCGGCAACATAGCTCCCCGCCTGATACGTGCCCAGGGCCAGCTTTTCGCCCCGGCTCCGTGTTCGATGTCCCTGCTTGGGTCACCGCGGTGGTTGCTAAGTGGACGGGGGATTCAGCACAGGATGCTAAGGTGAATTGCATCTGGCTGAACCCAGGTTATAAGTGGGCTACAAGTGCCCCAAATGGCCTGAGTGAGTTCGACAACTCCGCAACGTGGGCGGAGCCCCCGTAGCTCAGATCTTTACCCCCCCTGAGACACTTGGGGCACTTCTGACTCACTCGCAAGCCATTCTCGGCTATGCACAACAAGCCACCGCGGCATCCGCGGATATCACCTCTCCACCTCCTTTGGCAACCCCCGCGGTCCTCCAAGCTGGGGCCCGAAAACAGGCCCCAGAGGCCGAAACCTGGGACAGGCGCAGGGAGCGAACACTTCTGCGGCCGAGGCCTCTTGCTGAGGGTGCCGCCGCGGCGGCCGGGCGACACGCTGGCCCTTGCGGCATGACGGCGCGGCGCCCGGGGACGGCTCGGGACTTGGACTTCGGTCGGGCCTGTCCCCCTGCAGGCGGATTTTGGGCGAACAATTTGAAAAAATGCTCGAATACCCCCCAAAAATAGCCAACCATAGTGCTAACAAACATCGTCCCCAAACTATGTTTGGACTATTTTTGAGTTTTCCTCTTGCAGAAGGGCACGCTCGACTTAAGACTTGGACGCCCGAGGACTGGGAAATGGATGGCGTCTCGCGCCGCAGCGCGGCGGGCCAGAACCGGCGGCGCGACACGCCGGGCCAACACTCCTGACGCTGGCGTCGGAGATCGAGCCAGCTGCACGCGAGAGCGATCCTGGGCGAGAGTGGCTGACCCTTGGTTTAGGTCGGGCGTGTCCTCCTACAGGGGGATTGTGGGCGGAAAACAAATTCACATACTTAAGACATGTCAAACCATACTCAAAACAACTCAAAATACAAGCAACATTGTCCCCATACGATTCCTCGCTGTTTAAACTATGTTTGAAGATTCCTCCTGTAGAGGGATAGGCCCGACTTAACCCTAGCGTCGGAGATCGAGCCAGCTGCACGCAAGGGCGATCCTGGGCAAGAGTGACTGACCCTTGGTGCGCGGATTTCGGGGGGCCGCTGATGGAGCCAAACTTAGCAACCTGAGCGCGCCAGCCAGCGCAACCTGAGCGCGCTGGCGGGACCGCCGTGGACCCGCAGCAAAGGTCACTCAGGCGAAGGGTCACTCTTGCGCGCAGGGGGTCGACTACAGAATGGATAAATTCCAGACTTGACTCTGTTCGTCGAATCTGCGAAAACTACGCATGACGCTCGCTCGTAGATCGACAGAACATTCGACGCATGTTTCGCGCGAGTTCGACGGACAAATCAATTTTGGGGTGAATCAATTCTGTAGTCGAGCCGCTACCCGAGCCCTTATGCGTAGCCGAATCAAGGGCCCGCTGCGCCGCAGGCCATACATCCGGGGAAACTAAAAATGAGGTACCGATACTGCTTTTCCCTGGACCTCTCCCGGGGCGCGTTATGACCAGGACCTCGAGGCGCATCCAGCGGCGGCGACGAGGGTCTCTCCCAGGATGCCCGCAACAGGGGAAAACGGGCGAAGGGCAGCGGCATGGGTATGTAGAGGCCTCCTAGATGGGGTCGGAGTAGATGGGGTCGGAGGATCGCGCCACATCGCCGAGACATCGGCGATGCATCGGCGATGCATCGGCGAAACATCGGCGATGCACCGGCGATGCCTCGTCGACGTCGGCGATCCATCGGCGACGTCGACGTGAAGAAAATCGGGCTGCACATCGAGCCGCACCGGCGATGCATCGGCGGTGCGGCACGATCCTCCGACCCCATCTACTCCGACCCATCTGGGAGGCCTAGAGTTCGAGTGAGAGATCGACTCCAGAATTGATTTACGCCCAAATCGGTTTTCTTGTCGACTCTGCTGAACATGTCTCGAACCCTCCGTAGACTTGCGAAACGTCTGCGCGTTCGTCGCAGACTCGACGGGGGAAACCAACTTGGGGATACATCAATTCTGTAACCCGGAGAAGCAATTAAGGAACCCCCCGGCGTTATCATTAGCACCGCGCCGTAACAAGCGGCACGTGTGCCATGGCTCTTGCACAAAAAGGAAGGGGGAGGAGGAGGATGTGGAGGAGGAGGGGGGGGGGGAGAGGATGCCAGACATCGCAGAAGGAGTGGACAAAACAGGGCCGCAAGAGGGGCTCCAGAGGGCGAGCGCGAGGAGACCCCAAGGGCCGCCCCCCGCAAGATGGCTTCAAAGACCTTTGACGGGTTCCCAGGAAGCCTCCAACTGACGCCCGAGAAGCCTACAGAGGGTTCCAAGGGGAGGCCTCCAGGGTCCAAGGAGGGCTGGAAGAAATTACTGAGCGGACTCAGCTGCTGGGGGCTCGCGGTGCAAAGTGCGCGGCGGCCTTATGTTGCGAGCGCTTGTCCAAGGCAGTCGCTTTGCACGCAGAGTCTGTCGGGCGTATTCTCGGGGGCCGGCTATGCGCCACTTGAATGGGGGCCTCCCCCACAGACCAGACTTTCGGCCCGGGGCGGCGGCGGCGACGAGGACGGCGACGACGGCGGCGGCGTCGGTGGCGACGGCGGCGACGGCATCGGCGGCGTCGCGGGAAGAGAGAGGGGGCGGGTAGGGAGGGCGAAAGGGGCAGGGCTGAGCGGGGGTGGTGAGAGGGCCGGCGACGGCGGCGACGGCGTCGGCGGCGGCGCGGGAGGTAAGAGGGCACGGGCAGGGAGGGCGGAGGGGGCACTGGGCGGGCGCTCGAGCCGCGGGGGAGCGCTCAGACGGCGCGGGGGAGGCGGCGGAGCGGGGGGGGGGGCGGTGCCGAAATAAAGTGGTCGGGGCGGAGGGGGCACTGGGCGGGCGCTGGAACCGCGGGGGGGCGCTGAGACGGCGCGGGGGAGGAGGCGGAGCGGGGGGGGGGGTGCGGTGCCGAAATAAAGTCGGTGGGCGGGCTGGAGCGCGGAGGGGGCGCTGGGCGGGCGCTGGAGCCGCGGGGGGGCGCTGAGACGGCGCGGGGGAGGGGGCGGAGCGGGGGGGGTGCGGTGCCGAAATAAAGTGGTCGGGGCGGAGGGGGCACTGGGCGGGCGCTGGAGCCGCGGGGGGGCGCTGAGACGGCGCGGGGGAGGGGGCGGAGGGGGGGGGGGTGCGGTGCCGAAATAAAGTGGTCGGGGCGGAGGGGGCACTGGGCGGGCGCTGGAGCCGCGGGGGGGCGCTGAGACGGCGCGGGGGGGGGGGCGGAGCGGGGGGGGGGGTGCGGTGCCGAAATAAAGTGGTCGGGGCGGAGGAGGCACTGGGCGGGCGCTGGAGCCGCGGGGGGGCGCTGAGACGGCGCGGGGGAGGGGGCGGAGCGGGGGGGGGTGCGGTGCCGAAATAAAGTGGTCGAGGCGGAGGGGGCACTGGGCGGGCGCTGGAGCCGCGGGGGGGCGCTGAGACGGCGCGGGGGAGGGGGCGGAGCGGGGGGGGGGGTGCGGTGCCGAAATAAAGTGGTCGGGGCGGAGGGGGCACTGGGCGGGCGCTGGAGCCGCGCGGGGGCGCTGAGACGGCGCGGGGGAGGTGGCGCTGAGACGGCGCGGGGGAAGGGGCGGAGCAAGGGGGGGTGGTGCGGTGCCGAAATAAAGTGGTCGGGGCGGAGGGGGCACTGGGCGGGCGCCGGAGCCGCGCGGGGGCGCTGAGACGGCGCGGGGGAGGGGGCGGAGCGGGGAGGGGGGTGCGGTGCCGAAATAAAGTGGTCGTGGCGGAGGGGGCACTGGGCGGGCGCTGGAGCCGCGCGGGGGCGCTGAGACGGCGCGGGGGAGGGGGCGGAGCGGGGAGGGGGGGTGCGGTGCCGAAATAAAGTGGTCGGGGCGGAGGAGGCACTGGGCGGGCGCTGGAGCCGCGGGGGGGCGCTGAGACGGCGCGGGGGCGGGGGCGGAGCGGGGGGGGGTGCGGTGCCGAAATAAAGTGGTCGAAGCGGAGGGGGCACTGGGCGGGCGCTGGAGCCGTGGGGGGGCGCTGAGACGGCGCGGGGGAGGGGGCGGAGCGGGGGGGGGGTGCGGTGCCGAAATAAAGTGGTCGGGGCGGAGGGGGCACTGGCGGGCGCTGAGCCGCGGGTGGGCGCTGAGACGGAGGGGGCGCACCGAGCTAAAGTGTTCGTGGGGCGGAAGAGGGGGCACGGGCGGCGCTGGAAACCGCGGGGGGCGCTGAAGACGGCGCGGGGAGGAGGCGGACGGGGGTAGGGGGGGGGGGGTGCGGTGGGGTCCGAATAAAATGGTCGGCGGAGGGGGCAACTGGGCCGGGCGCTGGAGCCGCGGGGGGGGCGCTGAGACGGTGCGCGGGGCGAGGGGCGGAGCGGGGAGGTGGTTGCGGTGCCGAATAAGGTTGGTTCGGGGCGGGGGGGCGCTGGGCGGCGCTGGGCCGCGGGGGGGCGAGTGATACGGCGCGTGGAGGGGGTCGGGAGCGGAGGGGGGGGGGGGGGAGGGTGGGGGGAGGGGGGGGGGCGGTGCCGAAATAAAGTGGTCGGGGAGGAAGGTGGCACTGGCGGCGCTGGAGCCGCGGGGGGGGGCGCTTGAGACGGCCGCGGGGGAGGGGGGCGGAGCGGGAGGGGGGGGTGCGGTTCGAAATAAAGTGGTCGGGGCGGAGGGGGCACTGGGCGGGCGCTGGAGCCGCGCGGGGGCGCTGAGACGGCGCGGGGGAGGGGGCGGAGCGGGGAGGGGGGTGCGGTGCCGAAATAAAGTGGTCGAGGCGGAGGGGGCACTGGGCGGGCGCTGGAGCCGCGGGGGGGCGCTGAGACGGCGCGGGGGAGGGGGCGGAGCGGGGGTGGGGTGCGGTGCCGAAATAAAGTGGTCGGGGCGGAGGGGGCACTGGGCGGGCGCTGGAGCCGCGGGAGGGCGCTGAGACGGAGGGGGCGCATGATGATGATGATGATGATGATGATGATGATGTGGATGATGATGATGATGATGATGGTGATTATGATGGGGGGGGGGGGTGCGGTGCCGAAATAAAGTGGTCGGAGCTCTAGACACCCTGTGCAAGATAATTAAATGATTATCTGGGGGGGGTTTCGCCGAGCGATATTATTAGCACCGCGCAAATGGAAGGAAAATAAATAATTCCAGCGCCCCGCCTCGGGTGGCATCCCAATTAGAATTGTAATGAGAATAAGAATACGAATACGAACGGTAATGGTGCCAGGATAACGCTTCCGGGTGCCGGGTGCGTTATCCTTTCACCGGAGAGGGGGGGGGGGTGGTTCCTTAATCGCTTATACTCGGGTTTGTCGACCTCCTACTCGAAGGCATTGCCGCGCATGCATCTGATATATCCTGCCAGGGTCGACAGTGTTGCCGCCATTCCTCCCACCACCGCCCGCGGCGGCGGGCGCCTCCGCCGCGCCGCCCGCCGCCCCCGAGGCCGCGCCCGCGCCCTTGCTCTGGCCGCCGGCGAGCTCCCGCGGGGCCGGGGCCGCTGCCCGCGGCGCCTTCGCTGGGCGGCGATCGGCGGACGACGACGACGGACGGACGACGACGACGAAGACGACGGACGACGGACGACGGACGACGACGACGACGACGACGACGACGACGACGACGACGGCGACGACGACGCCCGCGGCGCCTTCGCTGGGCGGCGATCGGCGGACGACGACGACGGACGACGGACGACGGACGACGGACGACGGACGACGACGACGACGACGACGACGACGACGACGACGACGACGACGACGGCGACGACGACGCCCGCGGCGCCTTCGCTGGGCGGCAATCGGCGGACGACGACGACGGACGGACGACGACGGACGACGGACGACGACGACGACGACGACGACGACGACGACGACGGCGACGACGACGGCGACGACGACGACGACGACGACGGCGGCGGCGGCGACGACAACCGAAGAGGGAGCAAGGAGCGGACCGCGGTGGAGGGCCCCTTCCTCAGGGTCGAGTGAGAGACAGCCACAACCGTGACGACCTGCATGCGCCGCTCGACCTCGAGCGCCGCGCGCAATTACGTCATCGCCGCAAGGGGCCGCCGCCCGCGGCGCCTTCGGCAGGCGGCGACCCGCCGACCGCGGCAGGAATCGGACGGGCCTCCGCGCACCTCTGGCAGGCGCACGACCGCGCCGAGCAGACAGCCCAGCCATCCTGTCGCGCATCGTTGCCAAGGCGGTGTGGCCACGACGCGCCCACCACCGAGCAGCTGCCAGCAGACGGCGGAGCGCGAGCGCGCGCGTCGCACCCCTGGGGGGGCCGACGCGCACGTCGTATAATTATGCTCGGAGGGCGCCGATCGGCAGAGGATGCCGATCGGGAGAGGTCGTCGGACACTCCCGGCAGCTCCTGGAGGTCTTCCGGCCTCGGGCCGCTTTCCGAAGCTGCGCCTCGCCGAGAGCGTCACGGGGCCGCCCGGGTCGTTCCGAGCGGCAGCCGCAGACCCGAGCTTATCACCCCAGGCATGCGACGTCCTTTTCTTTTTGAGGACGGCGTCCCCGGAAATCTGGACCCTTTCCCCAGGACCGGCTTTTCATCATGAGTCGTTTGTTCACCCTCCCGAGGCCCGGCGAGGGCCCCCAGGGCCCGAAAATGGTTCAACACTGCCGCGTCCTCCCTGATTTTCGGTTCATTTTTGATCATGTCTGGGAAAATCGAGCGCCGAGCAACGGGCCGCAGTCCATCGCGCGCTCCGCCGATTTTTCTGGGCCTCGCCAGGGTGGACCCTTGTAGGGGTCCGCGCGATTTGGATGCACTGTGCCAGGAGCGGGGGGGGGAGGAGGAGGAGGATGAGGAGGAGGAGGAGGAGGAGGAGGAGGAGTGAGGAGGAGAGGAGGAGGGGAGGAGGGGGGAAGGAGAGGTGAGAGGAGGAGGAGGAGGATGAGGATGATGAGGATGATGTGGAGGTGGAGGAGGAGGAGGAGGAGGAGCGAGGACGGTGGACGGCGGAGGCGAGGACGGACGACTGGCGACGGGCGACGGCGGCCCGAGGTCAGGTTCGTTAAACCGACCCTGATCCCCATCCAGTACATCTGCGAACGGCAGCTTTGAGCCTGTATGGCGAGATAGAGATGGAAGGGGGGCGGGGGAGCAAGGAGGAAGAGACGAGGACTTCTCCTCCTCCTCCTCCTCCTTTTCCAAGTGCTCCGTTTGCTCCTCCTCCTCATCCTCCTCCTCCTCCTACTCCTCCTCCTACTCCTCCTCCTACTCCTCCTGCTCCTCCGCCAGGTGCTCCGTTTGCTGGTTTACCACCCGAGTTGGAGATATACCCCTCGAAGCCCGAAGGAACCCATCTCCACATCTGGGTGGGGGGGGGTAAATCGGCCAGGGGGACCCAGGCCACGCCCATGGGGATAGGGGTCGGTGCAACGAAGCTCACAAGGGGCGACGAACGACGGACGACCGCCTCCCCCGCCCGCCCGAGGGGCCGGCCTTGGAGGCCCCGGGCGCGCCCTGCTGCGTGGCGGCCTGGCGCGTCTCCCCCCCCATGGGAGGCCCCCCCTCGCGGCGGCGGCAGCATGCCGCAGGCGGCGGGGAGGGGAGGCCCCGTGGCTCCAGGAAGCGCGTCCAGGGCCATTGCGCGACAGGGCGGGGCGACCAGGCGCGGCCGTGGCGACCGCACTGTTCGAATCGCGCTCCACTGGCGTCCCGACCCTTTCCCCTGGAGGGCTGTTCATCCCGAGTCGTTTTTTGATGGTCCTGGCCCCAGGGCCCGGGGAGGGCCCCCCGAGGCCCAAATCGACCGAAAACCTCCCGTCCTGGTGTCCTCGTGACGCGAGCAGGTCTGGGCTCCTCTTCTCCTCCTTCCCCTCCTTCTGCTCCTCCTTCTCCTCCTCATCCCCAAGCCTGGCGTATCTCACGGAGGTCCCCGCCCGCGGCGGCCGCATACATACTGTAGGTCGCAGGGGGATGGAGATGTTGGTGATGATGGTGATGATGGTGATGATGATGATGATGATGATGATGATGATGATGATGATGATGATGATGATGATGATGATGATGATGATGATGGCGATGTTGGTGCTGATGATGATGATGATGATGAACATGATGATGATGATGATGATGATGATGATGATGATGATGATGATGATGATGATGATGATGATGATGATGATGCTATGATGATGATGATGATGATGATGATGATGATGATGATGATGATGATGATGATGATGATGATGATGTGATGATGCTGAATGATGATGAATTGATGATGATATATGATGATGTGATGAGGATGAGAGAGAGTAGCGCGTATCCACGCCGCTTTATTGTGGAAAATTGCCGCCCTTTTCCTCCGGAGCCCGGGGGTCCCCACCCCCCCCCTCCCGAAAATCCCCCCCCCTCTGGAACCCCTCCCCCCCCTCCCCTTCCCCTGGCAAAACCCCCCCCTCCCCTACCCCCCCTCCCCCCTCGAACTCGAAAACCGGGGGGGGTCACTACCGGTTCGAACCCCCCCCCCCTCGAAAACCAGAGGGGGGGTCACTACCGGTTCGAACCACTGAGCTGTCCCACTGTTCCCACCACTGTCCCCACTGTCCCCACCACTGTCCCCACTGTACCTCTGTCCCCTTGTCCCACCGCCGTCCTCGCCACCGCCTTCACCACTGTCCCTACCACCACTGTACCCTCCACTGTCCTACTGTTTCCACCACATTCCCACTGTCCCCACACCACTGTCCCCACCACCACCGTCCCCACCACTGTCCCACTGTCCCCACTGTTCCCACCATTGTCCTCACCATTGTCCCCACCACTACCGTCCCCACCACTGTCCCACTGTCCCCACCACTGTCCCGCTGTCCCCTCACCACTGTCCCCACCACCACCGTCCCCACCACTGTCCGCACCCCCCCTCGGTTTTCGAGGGGGGGGGGGGGAGGGGTTCGAACCAGTAGTGACCCCCCCCGTTTTTCGAGCTCGAGGGGGGGGGGGGGGTCGAACCGCTAGTGACCCCCCCCCCTGTCATGATGGATGAACGGGGGGGGGGGGCCCGGGGGGGAGGGGTTCGAACCGGTAGTGACCCCCCCCGGTTTTCCGGAGGGGGGGGGGGTTCGAACCGGTAGTGACCCCCCCCAGTTTTCCGCTAGCAGCGGTATAACACGCTCTTTCGATGATGATGATGATGATGACGATGACGATGACGATGACGATGACGATGACGATGACGATGATGATGACGATGACGATGACGATGACGATGACGATGACGATGATGATGATGATGATGATGATGATGATGATGATGATGATGATGATGATGATGCTGACGATGATGCTGCTGATAATGATGATGACGATGGCGATAATAACGATGATGGCGATGTTGGTGCTGGTGATGATGATTATGATTATGATGCTGATGCTGATGATGGTAATGAAGGATAAGATGAGGAGAAGGAGGAATATGGTGATGATGGTGATGATCATGATGATGGTGCTGGTGATGATGATGATGCTGATGATGATGCAGATGATGATGCTGATGATGAAGAAGAAGATGAGGAGGAGGAGGAGGGGGAGAAGGGAGGAGGAGGAGGAGGATAATCATATACATGGAATAAGGCCCCTTTGGATTACCTTGTGGTGGTATCCTGGCGCCGAGACTGGCATGCACGAGAGAGGCCACATGTCCTTTCCCCTGCATGGTCCGAAGGGCAACCAAACCCCCCCCCCAGCCGACGGGGACGCCGAAGCCCCCGCCCCGCCGCCCCGCCCCTGGCCGGAAGGCGACCCCCCCCCAGAAGCGGAGGCGCACTCACGACCGGCATCCCCAGGGGAACTTCCCCCCCAAGCGCCTTCTGGACCGGAAGCCCTGCGCCAAGAGGACGCGAAGGGCCATCAGACCAGGAAGTCTATCCCCCCGGGGTGGGCGGTGTGGGGAGGACAGAATGCTGTCCCTGCAGCCCTCGAGAGGAGGACAAGAGGGGGGGAAGTGCATATCCATGATCCCTCACACGTCCATTTCCACCACTAGCCTGCCACGTGCTACAGATCAGATGTATGACCCCCGCCCCAGGGTCCTCAGAGGAATGGTAGAAGAACAGGGAGATGCCTCCGTAAGGAGAAATCGCATAAACACACACTTTCGACGGTCCGAGCGGATCTCTTGGATCTACGCTGGACCCCCTCCATGGCGCGCGGAGCGCGCCAGGGGCGGCGCTGCAGGCGCCGCCGCAGCTCCAAGGCATCCGCGCGGACCGTCGATCATTTATCCGTGAGATCCGACACTCTTAAAACAACCAAGAAAAACATCAACATCGCAAAAAATCTCGACCTGAGCCCTGGACCCAATCATTCTGCCTTAGTTTCCGAGCCGGATCGATCTGTGAAGGTCCCGGAGAGCGAAAATGCCCGCTGTGAAAAAAATGCAACTCCAGAATCTCAGGGATGTGTATGCCGTTGTGTCTCTTCGACTAATCTTGCCCCCA
The DNA here is from genome assembly GCA_963575745.1 of Prorocentrum cordatum. NCBI lineage: Eukaryota > Dinophyceae > Prorocentrales > Prorocentraceae > Prorocentrum > Prorocentrum cordatum. Next base: position 29,032 of record CAUYUJ010017644.1, on the reverse strand, counting down.
TCGTACGTAAGGACCAAATCCCAGAAATAACTTCGAGCACCTCGAAAAGCATCCAAGCTGCGTCGAACGAGCATCGCCTCCCAGAGCCCGGCACGTGAAAACCTTCCACTTTCGGTACTGGTTCTTGGTGCTCGAAACTCTCTTCCTGGTGAATCAGGCGAACGTCGGCTGGAACTTTGTAATCTTCGACCCGTTCTCGTCGCCAGCTGGCGCCCCCCTCCCCCCGCGGGCGCCGCCGCGGCCTTGGCCGCCGACGCGGGCGCGGCGGCCGCTGGCTTCTCGGCCTGCGCGGCGCCCCGGCCAGCGGCTTCGGCCGGCGCCTCTGCAAGGGCGCCCGGCGCCCGCTCCGCGGCACCGCAGGCTGTGAGCAGAGCTGGGCCACGGACGCAGCCCAGACCCCCTGGAGCCAAGGATTGCAAAAAAACCCTGGATTGCAAGAAAAACAAAAAACCTTGGTTTTTTTTTTTTGCAATCCTTCGAAACAATCACGACGGGGAGCGGGGTCGCTGTCTTCGGTTTCGGGGGGCCCCCACCGACCCTCCGTCCCAAAACGACGCAGGGCGAGAAGCCCGTCCCGGAGAAGGGGTCGAGACCGCTGGGGGTCCACGCCGTGGGAGAATCATGTCGTCGGGGGTCTGGGCGCGCACAACCCGAGCCCCTCCCCAGACCCCCGACGTCATGATTTTTCATGACGCGACCGCCAGAAGTCTCGACCCATTCCCCAGGACCGGTTTCTCGTCCGGAGTCGTTTTTTGACGGTCCCGAGGGCTGGTAAGGGCCCCCCAAGGCCGAAAACAGTAAAAAACCTCCCGTCGTGTTTTTGTTCATGACTCGAGGGGATCTGGGTCTCGAGCCCAAAAAGGGCAGTCTTTCAGCGCCGTGGCTGCACACGCAGGAGTGATGCCGGCTAAGAGAGTGGCCCTTGGTGCGCGGCTGGTGGGCCGCGGGAAGGCCAAATCCAAGCGCGCACGCCAGTGATAGGGGGACCCAGGCGAGCTTGTACACCGGTCCCTCCAGCGAAAATTCGCTCTTGCGCGTAGCCGAAGAGAGCAGGAGAACCACCCTCAAGCCACTCGACAAGCGAAGCCGTTCAGTGGACGCACCCCGGGAAGGAATCGAACAGGGCAAGACGATGTAGTCACACCCAGGGCAATGGAAAACTCCAATTCTGGGGGTCGGTGTGGGCTTCTCCTCCCTTGAGTGAGGGGGGCCAAAAGCCCAGACCCCTCTGGCGTCGCAAAAACGCGACGGAAGATGTTTGAGAATCCGTTCTTTCCCAGACGTTGGCGCCGACCACGCTGGCTCCCTGGAGCGGCGTAGGGTGATGGGCCTGTTTGCCACCACCACCACCATAAGTTGGAGGGGGGAAGGAGGAGGAGGAGGAGGAGGAGGAGGAGGAGGAGGAGGAGGAGGAGGAGGAGGAGGTGGAGGAGGAGGAGGAGAAGGAGAGGATAAGGAGGAGGGAGGCGGAGGAGGAGGAGGAGGAGGAACCCCTCCCCCTCCAACCTATGATGGTGGTGGTGGTGGACAACAGGCCCGTCGTAGGGCGCGTGCCTTCGTCTCCGCCCGTCGGTCTGCGGGCGCAAGGCACGAGCAGTCACCAAACCCTGGCCGGCGAGCTCGCCACATCCCCCCTGCTTGCGTGCCCCGGTGTCCTCTGGGGAGGGCTGGTGCCACGTCCTTGAGAAGCTATGTGCTCATGTGGCTAAGCTCAGACCTCCAACGTGTAGATAAAACAATACAGAGGGTGTCCACCGTGTTCGGCAGCAAGGGCCTGCGCCGGGAGCCCGGGCCGTGAGAACACGACTGATCTGGCGTTTTCAATGGGGATGTGATGAATTGGGAGGGGGGGTGGGGGGGAAACGTGCATTTTTCGTGCCCTTGTTCGGCCCCAGGGGGCCCTTTTGGGGCTCCTCTGGGGCACAAGAGGTGCACTTTTCCTCACTCGCGTATCGCTCGCCCTCCCATGACATACTGGACGCCTGGACTGCGGACGAGAAGCCAGCCACGGGGAAGTGGTCGAGATCTCTGGGGGTCGTCGTGAAACAAAAACACGACGTCGGGGGTCATACGAAGCGCAGCCGGCGCCCTGCTCCGAGCAGGCCCAGCAGCCGCATTCTGCACCCAAGGAGGGGGCCAAGAGGTCGCCACGAAGCAAACGGGTCTTGGGGGAATCGGCTACACGCAAGAGTGGCCCTAGGCAAAAAGGGCCTGTGGTGCGCACCTCTCGGAGGCCGCGGGGGCCCTGAGACCCTGGCGTTGCAATATTTTCGCGACCGGGCGTTTTCGCTCCAGTTCGGGCCCCGGGACCTTCACAGAGCGATCCGGCTCGAAAAACAAGCCAGAAAGATGGAGTCCAGGGCTCTGGTCGCGACTTTCCAGCGTCGGATCTCAGAGTAAGAGTGGCCCTAGGCAAGAGTGACCTTTGCTGGGCGACTTTCGGGGGCCGCGGGGAGGCCGACTTGGAACGCGCGGAAGGCCGCTGCCATCGCATCGCGTGCAGCCATCTAGGACCCTGGTGCGCCCGCACCAAAAATCACTCTGGCGCAGGGTCACTCTTACGTGTAGCCAAGGGGAACGGCTCGTGACATCTTCTTCGTTGTCGGGCCCTCGGCGCCCCCGGACGGGCCCCGTGGCCCACGAACTAATGGCTCAGGGTGGAGAGCTGGTCCCCGGGGGGGGCCCCAGGATCCAGGACCCGTCGCCGTTTCCCTCAGGACCCGTTCGGTGCATGCCGGAAAAAAAAGGGACTGGCTCACGAGGGGGCCCATGTAGGCTTCTGTCGGGCATGTTTTCCTACAGGCGATCGGTGGCCAAAAATAAAAATAGTCAAAACATAGGTTGTCGATGCTTCCCGTCCGGAAGCTGCGTAACGCGCGCAGCGCGCATCGAATGATTGATGCGCGCGCGCGCTGAGAGCCAGCTCCTCGGCGGGATCGGTCGTGCAGAGCGAAGCCGCGACGCTTCTGCGACGCTTCTGCGGCGCGGAGCGACATGCGCTCGGCAACGCTGTGGCACGCTGTTCGCCCCACAGGAGCACCGCATCAACAGTGCGCGTCGCGCGTTTGGCAACCCTGACGCAGAGCATTTGACCCTGCCGGCGGGCGAGCCAACTACATCAGACGCCGCAGCGACACGATTTCGGGCGAAGGGGGAGGGGGGGGGCACTACTACGCGACGTTCGCGCTTTCGAGGAACAGCCACGGGACCCACCTCAATCAAGGTACTGTTTTTCTCTGAGAAAACGCGGGGGCATGTCCTGGATGAGTTGGGATTGTCGAAGATGGTCACGCACTACCTCCTAGAGTGTTTTGATGTCCCGCACGTTGTCGGTGAGCATGTCCTAGGGCATTTTGAAATCTCAGAGATCGCCGCAAGCGCATATCGTTAGTATATTGAAACCTCGCACAAGACAGGGGAGCATCTTTGAAGTATTTGTAAAAATTCGCAAGTTGACATGGACTGCCTTTGGAGCGGTCAACAAGTATGCCACTGGCACTGAGGCATATTTGGAGTGTTTGGGAAATCCGCAGATGGCACTGGAGTGCATTTGGAATATTATATGGCGCTGGCGTGTTTTTTGGGGTATGGTCAAAGCTCGCACATGGAACTGGAGTGCTCTTGGAATATTTTTGGGGAAGTTTCGGGCACGTTTGAACTATGTTCCAAACGCATAAAATATGCGGGGGTATTGCGGGGTATTTGCTTATGTTTCAAATCTGCGGTGAATATATTTTGAATATTTAGACTGCGGGGTGTATTGTCCGAGTGTTGCGCGCGGCGTGTATGAAATCCTTCAGTGGAACATTTTGCGTCGTTGGCGACCGCGCGACATCACGCGCTCGAGTAGTTTGTAAATTGACGTGGCACGTCGGAGACGCACTCCGGGTATCCAAGGTGCTAGCGCTGCGCCAGTGACGGTGCTTGTTTGTGCTCCGGGCGCCGCGGCGGCGCCGGCGACGATTGGGGCGCGCCGCAGTCTCCCAGTCCTGCTATTCTACGCGCGCGCTGGGCCTGCCGATCTGTGCGAATGAGTCGGCGCATATGGGCGCGCGCGCGTGCACAAATAGGTATATTGCTGTGCCCTGGTTGAACGCGCCCGATTCGACTTCGCGCGATCCGCGCGACCACTTCGCCGATTCGAGGAATTAAAATCATTGTCTATGTGCTGAAAATTTGAACGCGCATGCAAACATACAACTCTGATCCTAATTTGCCCCGTCGCATGCCGAACAGTGCCCTTGTCTACTCTACCCCAATACAATGGCACACATAACCAACCCTCCCCTTGTGTTTTGCATTAAAGCTCAGGGATGTCGATATGCCATCCCTCCGCCGGAACCGACGCTGACCTCATCCTGCGCCCGACTGCCGTCAACCTGACTCACGGGCAACCTCCAGTCCACTCCTACCGTGCTCCATCCCCGCCCCTACTCCACCCACATCTACTCGATAATGGCATCAACGGCGGCATGCCTTGTCCAGTCTGGCTTGCCCCGCGCGCGCAACATACCCGCGCGTTTGCCGAAAGAGACCCAGTCGTCGAACGCGGGAAGCGTCGCTCTATTCGCGCCACTCTCAATGAAAGGGAATAGGGGGGGAGGACGCACAAGGATGGCGTGCAGGAGCGAAAGGGGCCAAGAGAGGGGAAGACTGGAGTTTTGCAGCAAGAACTGGAATGCCAACGGCCACAAAAACTGATCGGGCGGCTTTTGCGGATGCGCGTAACAAGATGGAACAACACCACGGATCCAAATCTGCAGGGCCACTGTCGGTTGCTCAGAAGGTACTCGTCGAACTGCTCACGCTGCGCGCAAATCAAATCGCAGCGCCGCGCCATCCACTCCACGATGGCAGCGCGCGGCCGGCCCTCCTTGAGCACGCTGCAAAAAACACATCGCCGTATACGCACGCCTGTGCTAAAACGCGAGCGCGCGCGCTGCCGCCACCAACTGCGGCGAAACAATCAATGGTGTCGCCGCGCGGCGTAGCATGTTTTCTAACCGTTTGCATTGTACGTTCGCTTCACCAATATCTTGGCAATAATTTCCAGATTGTTGTTAGTGTATTTTAACATAGTATGGAACATCGCCACCATACTATAGCTGTTTTTTCCATATTCGCCCTGTAGAAGGGCATGCCCGACTGCAACGCAGGCCAAAACAACGAGGACTATGACGAAGTCTGAAAGCGGAAACGTTGGTGTTGAGTTGGTCATCGTTCATCTGGGTCCCAATCAATTCGTGGGCCATCCTTGGGAACGGCAATAATGGACCATGATCAAGATCGGCGTCGACAAGATCCCGTGCAATATTGGTCATGGCCATCGCGTTTTTCCTGCAAACCTTCATGGTCATCATGTTTCGTCCCCCGAATACAACTGAGGAAACTGGCCTCGCGCTTCGCGCTCAGCGAAGCGCGAAGCCAGTTTGCGCTGCTGCGCCGCCCCCCCCAGAACATTGAGGATGAGAGGCTCACGCCCAGCTCGCATCCTCCTCCTCCTCCTCCTCCTCCTCCTCCTCCTCCTCCTCCTCCTCCTCCAAGGAAAATCGCCCAGACCGCGAAGCGCGTCGAATTCCGCACCCTCGTGACGGCCATAGAAACGGTGGCCTGGAATCAGCGCCACTGTCTACGATCGATCGGCGGCAGGCCCCCGATGGGAGAATCTAGGAAAGGGGGCCCCTATGGTTGGCGGCGCGCACAAGGGGGTTAGGGGAGGGGGGGGGGGGAGGAGGACGACGAAGAGCAGAAGCAGGCCCAGCAGTGCCGGGGACACAACCACACGCTCGCTTCAAGAAGAGGGAACGGGCCGACAGTGAGAGGCACAAGCGGGCATGGGGGGAGAGGGGGGGAAGCTTTTTAGAGCGAGCCTGCTTCTTAGAAGGCGCTTGCCCTACACCAATACACAAGGCCCCTGCCTTCTAAGAAGCAGCGGTGGTTCTAAGAAGCGTTCCCCCTACTACCCGCTCGTGCGCGCCGCCAACCCAGACCACTCCAGAGCCACCACAAAAGACCCCCAATGTCCAAACACCTCCTCGAGTTTCGATCCTGGAACATCGGTCTCCAGGAAGAACTGGTCATTGCACCGGCCTTGCAAACGTGCTGGAGCGGATTTCTGCGTGGATCTTTGCCAGAGCAGCGAGTGAAAAACGAAGTGAATTTCGTGCGGATTCTTTTTGGTCTTCATTCCTGGCAAAAAAAATCCTCACGAAATGCACCTCGAAATCTGGAGCGAAATTCTCCAGGACACCCTGGGCCCACCCTATAGTTTTCCGAACGAAATCCGCTCTGCGATGTTGGCGCCATGAAACTAGTGTCCCCCCCTACCCAGGTATTCGATCCCGTGCTTTCATTTTTACAACGGCACTCCCTAGAGGTCTGGGCCCTTCCCCAGGACCGGCATTTCCTCCTGACCAGTTAGTTGTTCGACAATTCCGGCCCAGGGCCCGGGAAGGGCCACCGCCCTCTGAGGAGGCCTGCTCCTTCTCACTTCTCGGCGCGCCACCCTTGCAGACGTCAATGCAAAACCCCGAAACGGCGAGCGAAAAACGAAGTGAATTTCGCGTGGATGTCTTTTTTGTTGTCATTCCTGGCCCCAAAAAACCCTTATGAAATTCATCTCGAAGTCGGGAACGAAATTCTCCAGGACACTCTGAGCCCATCCGATCGTGTTCCGAACGAATCGGCTCTGCGATGTTGGCGCCATGACACTTCCCCCGGGCGCGCCGCCGATATTCTGCAACGAAAGAATACAGCGGGAGTAGCAGAACCATTCATGCATTGCCCCCCTCTCTGTGAGAGATAGGGTCCTCCCCCCCCCCTGCCCTTGGCACTGCCCGACTCGTCACCGCCGCCGACCGCGTTGGCCGAGACTCCACCCGAGCGCCTTGGATCCTCGCTGCGAAGCTGGTGGCCGCACCAAGGGCCCAAGGGTCGCCAGCCGTAACGCGTGGTCGACGACGGCGACAACAGTGACGACGACGACGGCGGCGGCGACGACGACGACGACGACGGCGGGGCGACGGGAAGAAGGCTGCTCGAGGTTGACGAGGCGGGTGGCCCCCGACATCCTCGCGTCCTGGACATTCTCACGCTTCGACTTCGCACGGTCCTCGCCCGACCTCGCGAGGCGGGATCCCCGGGGAGCACCGGCACGCTGTGGGCCTGGAGGCCGCGGTTTTAGACTTCGGTCGGGCATGTCCCACTACAGGCGGGTTCTGGACGAAAAACAAAAATATTTCAAAAATATTCAAAGATAGTCCAAACATATTTTAAAAATCGTCCCCATACTATGTTTGGACTATTTTTGAAGATTCCTCCTGTAGAGGGACACGCCCGAAGTTATATTAGGCAGGGTGTGCGGGGTGGGTCGAAGGCTCTTCTTCCATTCACCGAAAGACCCCAACCTGCTGGCCCCCAGGAGAGGGGTCCAGACCTCTGCGGATCCATTCATGTTGTGCGCGGATCACGATGTCGAGTGTCTGGGGCCCGCTGGTCTAGCAGCGCTTCGGGGCAGGACTCCCAGCTGGGCTGCGCAAAAAAAAGCGGCGTTGAGGAGCACGCGCGCGGTTGCACGGGGGCCAGCAGGGCTCGAAAAGCCGATGCACACAAGGGTGCCGATGCGTCTGCTTGCTCTGGGCACGCTGTCACAGCCGTGTTGGGCTCGGTGCTCGAATTAATCGACAAGGTCAGCAATCCTGATGTCTCCCTCCAGAGGGACGCCCGCGTGCACGCGCGCGCGCAGGACGTTCTCATCCATGTCATGCGGGGGCCCCGTCATGTCCTGCTGATCCTGCTATTTTAGGGAGCCGAACTCTATACACCGTCGCATTTCCGGCCCTGCACTGAAATTAACAAACAGGAAAACGGATCCTGGTGAATACGGGAACCTGGTGTATACATTTTTCGCTGTTTCTCTGAGAAACGGGAAACTATACATGTCACACCACCCCGACGTCGTCCCCGACCGAAAACGTCGTGGAATTGAGTAACAGCCCGCCACTGGTGATGTGTATAGCCATGGCACTGCCAGAAGGAACGCTAAATAAGGAACGAAGGGGCTTTTCTGGCCACGGCGAGCCTCGGCCACGAATGGGTTCCCCGACCTAAGTCCAAGGAGCAGCCCGAAAATCGTGGCCCCTCCAAAGTCTAAGATGTTCCTTCTATTTCAGCGCTTTGACTGTATGCTTCAGCTTCCGACAACTTGGGTTGACTCTGCTCGGCACGCTGCAAGATCTCTGGGAGGACCCGTGGCTTCCGGGCCACAGCTCGGGCCTCTGGCGGCGCTCGGGGCGATCCAGACCCCCCCCCGAAAAAGAAGCACCCTTGGCGAGGCGCAGCTGCTGGTGAGCAGGCCCGTGGCCGGAAGGCTCCCAGGAACCGGCGAGAAGGTCAGAAAACCTAACATCGAACCTCGATCCTCGAACTTCCGAATCTTCCTCCTTGCGCTGGGGGTCTGGGAAGACGCCGCCGTTCTCGACGACGGCGGCGAAGACGACTCCGCCGACGGCGACGGCGGACGGCTGCTGGCGGCTTGCGGTCTGTGCCTCCGGCGCCAGCGCGCCCTTGCGCAGGGGCAGGGGGGGGAGCAGGCAAGGGGGGGAGGACAGGGCCACGGATCGATGGGAGCTTTTGTTCGATGCTCCGCAGGCGAGGAAGGGCATGCCCTCCAAAGTCCTTCGACGCGACGCGAGGGCATTCCGAATTCCAGAGCGGCCGGCTGCGGAGGGCGAGCGGGGGCGAAAGGCAGAGCATCCAACCTGGGTGAATGGGTGGGCAGACACAATCACACGCAGACCTGAGACCAGCGCGTGCAGACACTATCACACACAGACAAACAAGCGGGCAAACACTGGGCTGATGCACGTCCTGAGGATCACCAGTTCTGCTTCCGAGCGCAGCGCAATCACATGATCCAAATGGCCCACGGGAACGAGGACCAAGGTGTAGCGTGGGTCCTAGCGCCGGTCCAAGAGAACCGCGCGTTGCAATTTTGCGTCTATCCCGTCTTCTCTTGTTGGAGCTGGGGCTGGGGATGTCTCTGACGATGATGGTCATCACCATTCCCCCCCCAGACATCCGATGCTCGAACTTTGCAGCCAAGGCTTCCCCGAATGAAGAGGCACAGGAAAACACCGGTAAATAGACGCAAATCCCAGAATTCCCCATCTTCTCCCACATTTGTTTGGTCTCGTCTTGCCCCCCTACTTCCCATATTTATCCATATCTTCTTCGGAATCGACGATGAGTTGTGGCTGTGCTTTTCCCCTACTGACCGAAGCCCCAACCCTCTCCTAGAAGAACAAATAGCATGAACCTACACTTTTGGCGCTCCGCGCAGATTTCTTGGATCTGCGCTGGGCCCCCCTTCCTGGCGCGCGGAGCGCGCCAGGGGCGGCGCCAGAGGCTCCACCGGGGGGGCCCCGCGCGGATCCAAGAAATCCGTGCGGAACGCCACAAGTTTATGTTTCTTCTTCTTGTCCCACCACTGGCACCACAGGTAGGAGAGAAAAGAGGCAGCGGCGGCGGCGGCGGAAGAGGAGGAGGAGGAGGAGGTAAAAGGGAGGAAGAGGAGAACCTCCCCATCCTCCCTTCTTCCCCGTCCTGCTGTTGGGCGTTCTTTCTTCGATTTCTCCCGCACGGCCCGCTTTTCACCCCGAGGGTTTCTCTGACGGCCCCAGGGCCTGGCGGGGGCCCTCCGAGGCCGAACACGGCCTGGCGGCACACACAGAGGGGGGGGGCAGGGGGAGGGGGGGAGGCTTCTTGGAAGAAGTCTGCTTCTGAGAAGGCGACGGCCCTACGAACTGCCTACCAGACCACCCCAAGCCCAACACGAAAACCCGAATTTCGGGTGGTGTTTTGCTCAATGTTCCCCGTCCCTCCCCCCCACTGGAAATGGAGGGCAAATCGAGGCCTTCGGGTTGGGTTGGGGTGGTTTGGTGGGCGGTGGCTTACATCGATAGCTACGGCCCGCGCCGTCGAAGAAGTAATCTCTGTTTCTCAGGAGGCGCCGGTCTCTCTGTTTCGAAGAAGGCCCGCGCCTTCTTCGAAACAGCTCCCCTCTTTCGAACCTTCCCCCTCCCTCGGCCCCCCCCGCCTGCGCGCGGCCGAACGACGAAACAACTCCGCCTCGAGTTGTTCAGTCCAACTACGCTGAGGTCGGGCATGTCCCCCTACAGGCGTATTTTGGACGAAAAACTCAGAATCGTCAAACAATCCACCCGAATCGTCAAACAGAATCTCAAAAACTCGTGCCCAGACTACTTCTTGAACTATTTCGGAATACTCCTCCTGTAGAGGGACACGCCCGACTTCAAACTACGCGCACGGGCCACCCTGGGCAAGAAAGACCTTGGGCGCGCGGCCTCCAGAAGGCGCGGAGCGCCGCACACAAAAGCGCGCCAGACGCTGCCATCGCCTCGTTTTTCTTTGGCAACGGCCGGGGGACCCGCCCGCACCAGAGGACACTCCGGCGAAGGCGTTTACCCCAAATCCCTTATCAATCGACCCCCCCTGAAAAACCAGACCCCCCTCCAAATGCGACCTAATATTCCGGACCCCCCTCTTCGACGGGGATCCTTGATAGGCCGGACCCCCTAAGTTCCAATCCAAAGAGAGCGCCCTACTAAACGGACCCCCCCCAATTACAAAAAAGGCGCCTCCAACCAAACCCGGGGGACGATTAATGAGGGATTTGGAGTAGTGGACCAAATCGTTGGAGGTCAATCCCCCTCCCCCCGGCGCGCCTGGTTCAGCGGACTCCAGCCGTGACGACGAGGGGCATATGCGGCATCCCCCGAAGCACCAAAACGACCACAACCCTCCCTCCCTCCCTTCCTCGGTCAACGAAGGCGGCCGCAGGGAGGGGTGCCAACGTACCTCCCGAACTTTGAAATCAGCACCCGAGATCGCAACCACCCAATATGTTTCTCCCTGGCCGGGGCCGCGAACGGGATTGACTCCGCTGCCAGCCCGTTGTGCCTGTCAGAGGCAGTTCACCTATGCACTATGGCACATACACCCCCATCCCCACCCCACCACTCTAAAATACCAGAGAAGGGTGCTCCGCCCTCCCGTGCTGGGTGTTGTCGGTCTTGGGATACCTTGGGGTCGCTCTACCTTTCGGTAGGGCGCGTCGCCCTAGAGGTGGATTTTGGTGGACGGAAATAAGGAATACTCAAAAACATTCAAAGATAATCAAAACAATGATGAACAAAAACCATTCTCAGACTATTTGTTTGACTATTTTTGAATATTCTCCCTGTAGAAGGGGCTGGCCCTTGACTCTCTCTTCCCTCTTGTCCTCGCATTTCCCTGTTGCCGCTTCCCCCCTTCCTCCACCCCTGGCGGCTGGGGTTGGGGGTCGGTGCTGCCATTAGGCCCTCCTGGTGCAAGCAAGTTTTGGGCGTGTCGGCACATCCGCGAGCGCGAGGGGTGTGAGGCAGGTTCGCCCGTCGCGATTCCAGACATGCGACGACCTGATTTTGTCAGGACGGAGTCGTTGTTTGACGCTTCCGAGGCCTGGCGAGGGCCCCCAGGGCTCTGAAATTACTGAAAATCACCCGTCCTGTTTTTGGTTCACGACGCGCATGTCTGGGATCCTTGCGCGCGCAAGGAGGGCCTGCAAAGAAAATCAACGTTTACCCCGGCTTACATCTTGCACGTCCCTGCCTGGCCTTTCCTGGGCGCCAGGCTCAGGCACGAAATTGTCACAAACAACTCTTCTTGGTGTGCCGACTCCTGCCCGGACCAGCGACCGTCTCGCTGGCCACAACAGGAAGAGCAGTGATGCGCTGGCAGTGCCTCTGGCGGGCGTGGCTTCTGTCCAGAGATGGCATCAGAGGGCGGTTGGCCCAGTTCTTGCCCCTTCCCCTCCCCCTCCCTCGCCCTGGGGGGTCGGGCACAGCTCTTGTTTCCTCCAGGCTCTCCTCATTCAAGATCCCTGCCTTCAGGAAACCCGCGGCCAGGAGCTCCGGCCTCGACTCCATGGACGAGCGACGATCAAAAACGGGTCTTACGCGAGATGACGTAGCGACCCTACGCGGTGGCTTGCGCGCGCCGCCAGCGCGACACGCCACATTGAAGACGAGGGCGCTTACGCGCGACCTTCCGCGGGCAGCTTACGCGCCAATGTCGGCGCAGTCGAACCAATTTTCTTTCGTCGCTCAGATGCTCCTGGACATCGGCTTCTACTTACTCCCCTCCTCCAGCGGGAATTATCATGGGCCTCTGCCCCTCTGGTGGTAATCATCATAAGGCTCCACCACTCGACAGCTGCCATCACAAGGGGCTACCGGGGCCCCGCTCCCAGCAGGACACCCATCCACCGTGCCGCCAATATAGGCACCGCAGGGAGCCGAGGCCCTCCCCAGGGTCCCTCGGCCAGCGAAGACGACCGTAGGGAGGGGCGCCAACGAGCCTCCAAAACTCCAGCCCGGATACCTGAAGGCGCCAATTTCCACCACCCAGTGCTTCTCTCCCCCCCCCCTCACCCGAAAACGCCAGAACGACTGGTTCTGGGGAAGCCTCTGCGCGACCACCAGTGGAGAGCCAAGGAGTCAAGTTGTCGTCCCGTCTCCCCTGCCCCGCCCCTCTTGTCCTGAGTAGATGTTTGACGGTCCTGGAGAAGGCCCCGCGAAACCCAAAACGGGCGAACGACCTGCAGAACTTGTTGCAATCCCTTGGATGACCACGAGAGGGGCCAAGGGGAGAAGGAGGTTACGAAGCACCCCGCAAAAATGCGGAGAATAATGAGGGGGCGGGCGGGTGGTTCGCGGGGTGGGTCGCGGATGGGCGGCGGGTCGGTTGCGGGTGGGTCGCGGGTGGGTCGCGGAGTGGGTCGCGGGTGCGACGCGGGGTGGGTCGCGGGCGAGGACGACGACAACAACATCAAACAACAACAACATAAACATAAACATAAACAACAACAACAACAACAACAACAACCACCACAACAACAACATAAACATAAACATAAACATAAACATAAACAACAACAACAACAACAACAACAACAACAGCAGCAACAACAACAACGACAACGACAACAACAACACACAACAACAACAACAAGAACAACAACAACAACAGCAGCAGCAACAACAACAACAACAAGCACAATCCGCGCAGCATACTCATAATTCAGCCACGCACCCAGGGACAACAATGACCGTTCGCATCGCACCCCCACTCTGGCAAGCGGATGCCACGATGGCTGTTGTTTTATATTTAGGCATATATAATGAACTGTGTAAGTATACTATGAATGTATGTGTACATATATATATATATATGCACTAGCTTTGTATATGCTATATAATTGGGTAAGAGAAATGTGTACCAACTGGCTCAAGATCTGCACTCAGCGGGCTGTTGCTCCCACATATCGGAAGTATCGAACCTACCCAAGCCACCCAGGGCACACGCAATCACTCATAAGCCAGGCTACTCCATATATAGCCCACCTTAGCATCCACTTTTCTGAGTGAGGGGCTGAACGGCCATTCACTATCACTGGGTGCGTGGCTGAAGTGGGCTTCCGCGCTGCGAATTGATTGTTGCTAATGCTTGTGTTGTTCCTGTTGTTGAATTATCATTTCTAAGAGATAAATATTGTTGATCCCCGGGTGAGCATTGCATGTTTAAATTTTCGGGCTCCTTCCGGGGCTCGCATCCCGTTCTTGACAAGGGACAGTGTCGGGTCACCAAACTGAGACACTGGCCCACGGTTTACAACCACAGCGTCTCCCGCCTGATACTTCCTCACAATGTATTCCCAAATCGCGCTCTCGCGCGAGACGTTCTCACAATGTATGCAGGAATCGCGCTCTCGTGTGGGAATTCCTAACAATGTATTCAGTCGCCGCGCCCTCGACACTCAAGAATCACGCTCTCGCTCTGGATTTTCTTCCGGTTTTGGGAATCGCGCTATCGCTCGGGACTGCCCCGAGTCATGCAATACTCACGCTTCAGCAACCCGCCTGCTCGACCTGGCCGCCTGGGCCCGCCTTCCCGACCCGCTCGTTAGGGTCTACCCGTCCGATGTGCCCGTCTGGTTCTGCCATGCGTGTTCTGCTCCTGACCCCCTCTCCTACCCTACCACTCTCTCTCTCCTGCTCCATCCTCCTCTCTCCTCCGTGTCCCTTTCTTCCATCCGTCCTCTCTTCCCCTGTCTTGGGGGCTGCGCGAAATACACGTTGCAGGTAGGAAAGATATGTACCCCCAAAGGGGTACGATCGAAGACGAAAGGGTCGGGTATCGAGAGTTTGGGAGATACGTGCTAAATGGCACGTGAGCAGATACGAGCGAACAGTCTTGATATGTCTGTTGTTGTACTTGTTGGTGCTGTTGGTGTTGTTGTGGTTGTGGTGTTGGTCGTGATTGTGATTGTGGTTGTTGATATTGTTGATGTTGATGTTATTGGTGTTGTTGTCGTCGTCGGCGTCGTCGTCGTTGTTGTTGTGCTTGTTGTTTGTAGCTTGTTGTGTGTTGTTTGATGTGTGGTGTCTGTTGTCGTCGTCCCGCCCGCGACCCACCCGCGGCCCACCCGCGACCCACCCGCGACCCACCCGCGACCCACCCGCGACCCACCTGCAACACACCCGCAAGCCAAGACCCGCCCGCGACTCGCCCACGACCCACCCGCAACCCACCTCGCGCCCGCCGCCCCACTCTTATCCGCAAATGCGGGGTGCTACATAACCCCCATATCTCCTTAGCACCCCCCGCGGTGATCGCATCAAGGCCTCTTTCCTCCAACCATCCGGCCTAATCCGTGGGAGGCATGTCTCCCCCCTCTCCCGACGCGCCTTGTCCACCGACGCTCCCTGGACCTCCCCCCTAGGGTGATTTCCGACCAGAACTTCGAAGAGAGTCCAGCGATGGCGACGAGCACTGCCAGGATGAGCAGCGGCATCTGGGGAAACTTACAGATACGGAAACCGCTACTCCCCATGTCTCTCTAGGGGCGAGATCTGACCAAAACTCCGAGGCGAATCCAGCCGTGGCGACGAGGGCCTCCGAGGAGGCTCACAAAGGTGAAAGCGACGGAAAGGTAGCAAAACCTGTACCTTTCCATCCTCTGAAGAAACGGTAAACTTTCTTCCTCTGCCCCTCCCCACCCATAATTTGTCGGGAGCGGCCAAGAGGGGGGTGTCCAAGAGGGGGGGTGCAAATCATGACCGGCGGCATGTGCGCGGCCCAGCGGGGGGGCCAGGGACGTAATGAAATAAGAAGGGGCGCCATGAAATCTGGGGAAATATCATGGCCCCCGCCATGATATCCACCCCCCCCTAGTCCTCCCCCCCCTCTTTTCCGCCCCTGAATTTGTTTCACAACGTGGACCTCCAGAGGTGTGGACCCCCTCTCCCCGGGACCTGCTTCTCACCCTGGGTCGTTTCTTGACGGTCCCAGGGCCTAGTGGGGGCCCCAAGCGGCCGAACAGGAGCAGAATCTCTCCCTCGAGTGATGTTTTCGTAAAAAGATGACGTCTAGGTTCGGAGGCCTGGATGAATATCGTCGTGTGTTGGCGGGACTGGGTTTAATTCATGGGGCCTGGCTTCATGATGTGTACCAGGAGACGCTCCCCCCCGCCCCATTCCACGAACTGGAACTGCCACCACCAGAAGAAGTACAAACTGGAACTGCCGCCACCAGAAGAAATACAATCTGCGGCAACCTTGGTTTAATAATCCTGGCGTTTCCAACTACCGGCTCCCCTCACCCGGGACCCTGGTTACACCCGATATCGGTTCCTCATCCCAGACCCCCGACGTCATTTGTTGTCATCACATCGACTCCCAAACGTCTCGACCCACTCCCCGGGAGCCGTTCTTCCTCCCACGGCGTTCTCTGACGGCCCCGAGGCCAGGTAAGGAAACCTGTCGTCGTGATTATATCATTCTTCCCCGAATGACAGAATCACGACAGTCAAATCTCCCGTCGTGATTCTGTCATTCGGGGAAGAAAAACTGCATAAACAGAAAGAGACATAGACTCTCGACGGTCCGCGCGGACTTCTCGGATCCGCTCTAGGGCCCCTCGCGGATCGCGCCAGGGGTGGCGCCGGAGGCGCCGCCTGGAGGGCCCAGCGCGGATCCCAGAAATTCGCGCGGAGCGCCACAAGCTTATGTGTATGGTGTGTTGTCTTCTCCGAGTCATGGCCTTCCCCCCCCTCCCCCGAGGCGCGGCGCGATGCCCCGCCGCCCCCCCCCCCCCGCCCCCGAGGCACGGCGCGCTGCCGAGGAGAGCGGGGGCCTCGAGGAGGGCGGAGGAGGAGGGAAGGACGGGGGCGGAGGGGGGCGGAGGAGGAGGGGGAGGTGAAGAAGTCGGAGGGGAAGAGAACGGAGGGGAAAAGGACGGAGGGGAAGGGGGGGGGGGCCGAGGGGGAGTGAGGCGGGAGGACGGAGAGAGGAGGCCGAGAAAGTCCTACTCCTCATCCTTCCTTCCTCACTTTCTCCTCCTCACTCCTTCCTCCTCCTCCCTATTCTCCTCCTCATCCTCCTCCTCCTCCTCCTCTCCCTCCCCGCTCGGCC
>CAUYUJ010017644.1:0-10000 GCA_963575745.1 Prorocentrum cordatum | reverse complement strand
GTGGAGAAGGCGTGCAGGTGAGTCCCGGCTTGCGTGAAGTTCAGATTTCCTGGTGGGCCTCGCCACGCCCCCTCCTTCCCTCCCCTCCACTGCACGGAAAGCTAGCTAGGATCTGCAAGTCAAACGGCCTCCAGCGCCATTGCTTCCTTGGCGGCCGCGCCATCGTCGCGCCCCCGCAAGATCTGAGAGGACTTCCTGGCGCTAGGTCTTGAAGGGAGGGATTCCTGCCTCACGGGGAAGACAAGATGTAGAGCCCTGGGGGCCTTCTCTCCTCCTCCACCTCCTCTGGAGGCAGCCAGAAAAACATACCTCGCTCCGAGCGATCCCCACCTAAGAACGCGAGGGGGGTTACTGAGGGAGCACCCGCACACGCTTGGCATGGCGGGCGCGGTATGTAGGCGTCATTCGTCGAAGACACGAGGTGGGATCCCAAGGGAGCACCAGCACACTTTGGGCCTGGCGGCCGCGGTACGCAGGGTGTGCGAAGCGTGTCGGAAGTTCATTTCTCTACATCTAGCAAGCCCAACCCGTCGGGTGGAGAACAACAGCATCACCCACCACAGAATGCGATCCCCATCCGTCCCGATCCCACCCCCCCTCCGTCGGCCCACCTCCGTCGGCCCTGCCCCCCCGCACATCGGCCCCGAATCCTCAGCCCTTCTCGATCCTCGATCCCCGAGCTCCGACGCCAAAACAGAAGACGCAGCACCGCGAAGGGCCGCGACGGGAGCTCGCTAGTATGGACCCCCACTCCTTCCGCGGCACGCCGCGGATGGCCCCGAGAAACCCGTGCGCGACGGCCGCGGCGGAGCGCCCGAACAAGCCTGGGCGGAAACGCCACAGGCGTGAAGACCTCTGCGACGCCCGGGTCCCAGGGATCCTGGGGCCTCCCAGGACCAACCCACTGGTGAACTACGGTAGGGTTCGTGCGGCGGCGGCGCGCAGAGGTTTCTGACAACACGTCGATCGTGCAACCCTGAATCAATCGCGGCCCAGATCGTTCAAGGCTGCATTCCGTCGGGTCCAATGGCGTTACCGTGTCCCTCGGTGCGTCCGCACCGCAGAATTCAACCTTGAATGCCTTTGCCGGCATCACCAACGCGCCAACGCCGCATGAACCTACCGTACACCTCCATGCAAAGAGCAACTGGTGAATTCCTGCCCCGCCCACTAATTTCGACGTTCCACGAGGTGCCGATTTGTTTTTTCGAACTCCGCCGATCGCGCGATCAACATGGAAATGGGGGGGCAGGGAGGCTCACCAAACACCAGTTGCTTCTCGAACGGGGTTGTAAGTTCGGCCAGATGTAACCCACCGTCGTTTCCGCTTACAGGCCCCGCCTTTCCAAGTAGCACCCTCCCGCTGTCATCCAAATGCGTTCGGTTTTCGGGCCTGATAGCTCGGATCTCTGGCGGCCGTTCGGGACGACCCGGGCAACCCCGAAACGCTCTCGGCGAGGCGCAGCTGTAGGAAGGCATCCCGAGGCTGCAAAACTAGACTGAGGTCGGGCATGTCCCCCTACAGGCGGATCTTGGGCGAAAAATTAGAAATAGTCAAAAACAAAATCAAACAAATGCTCACAAGCACAAATTACCCCAGTGCGACCCTACCTAGAATTTGGAGCCCCTAGGAAAGCAGCATTAGTTGCTATGCTATGCTATGCTATGCCATGCTATGCTACGCTATGCTATGCTATGCTATGCTGCGCTATGCTATGTTATGCTATGCTAAACCATGATATGTCATGCTGCGCTGTGCTATGCTAGGCTATGCTATGCTATGCTGCGCTATGCTATGCTATGCTATGCTATGCTATGCTGCGCCATGCTATGCTACGCTATGCTATGCTCTGCAGTGCTCTGCTATGCTAAAGCTCGGCGAAACTAAGATGAAGGTAAGCTAAGCTAAGATAAACCTGAGCTAAGATGAAGCTAAGCTAAGATGAAATAAGCTAAGCTAAGATGAAATAAGCAACGCTAAGCTAAGGGAGCGTCACTGGGGGAACCGCGGGGCGGATGCCGGGGGAACCGCCCGGGGCGGTTCCCACTGCCCGGCCCCTTTAAGACAGACGGTAAGAACCCTTCTAGGCAGAGCCTAGGTAGGGAATACATTCATCCCAGACTATTTTTACTACTTTTGAATTTTCCCCGTGTAGAGGGACAGGCCTGGCTTAATACTAGACAGAAGCGACGAACATGCCCAGACAGACCTCCATCGTGCTGTGTTGTCCCAGTACGTTGGAAGCTTGGGATCTTGTGAACCCTCCTGGAAGGCCAGGGCCCCTGAAAGCCAACGTTAGAGTTAGGCCGGGCGTGATTTTGGAGGGAAAATGTATCACTGAAAAAAGAAACAAATATTCTCAACAAAAATCGGCCCCACATTTGTTTTACTATGTTTGAATATACCCCAATGTAGAGGGACTGACCCGACTTCATGTTAGAGGGGGACTGGCTCAGGTGGGGGAGCATCGACCTGGAATCGGCTAGTGAGCTTTTTGTTATTCGGCGTTTCGACATTGGGCGGAAGGGGGGGGAGGGGGAGGGGTCTGGATCTGGACCTCTGCTCAGTGCGACTGTTCGCAGCAGCGGGTCCTATGAGGGAAGATTCGACCTGCTCGAAACAGGCGCCCAAAACAGGCGCCCGCGCCGATCGGCAAAACAATGAATAACAAAACGATCACCTATTCATCGCCGATAGGGCGGCACAAGGCCCCCGAGAGCGAATCCGCACGTTCCCGGGCGAGTTGGGCCATCGGACCCCCTGTCGGCGATGAAAGGCGATTGGGGGTCGATGCATTCGCCCCTCCACGCCCTTCTGGCGCCCTGCTATCCAGGTTTGGGACTCCACAAGCGACCCGGCACGAGGACCTCGGGCGGGGCGGGACAGCCCGGGGGTTCGACCTCGGGTGCCCGGGGCTCCGGGATGCAGACCTGGAGCTTCGGTAGGCGAGGAGGTCGTCGGCCCAAGGCTCCCCGTGACTTTGCCCCCTCGTTCTCGGGACATGCCTCGGCTCTCCAGCGGCGATTCGGGACGATCTGGGCATCCCCGCGACGCTCTCGGCGAGGCAGAGCTGCTGGAGAGCATCCCGAGGCTGGAGAGCAGCCGAGTACCGACGAAGATATCCGAAAGCCTCGAAACTCGAACCTGGATCCCCCCCGAAATCGCCCCTGATCCTTAGCCCTGCTGGAGGGCCAGGGTCTCCTGTCGGGCGGGTGCTAATGGGGGTGGCCCAAATGGGGGGTGAAGAAAAGCGCCCTGAAGGAGCCCTTCAGGGCCCCTGCTGGCGCCCTCTTCCTCACCCCTCATTTGGGTCACCCCCCAGTTGGGTCACCCCTAGGGGAACGAAGAATGGCAGAAACATTAAAAATCGAAGGTCCGCGCGGATTTCTCGGATCGGCGCTGGACCCCCCTCCCTGGCGCGCGGAGCGCGCCAGGGGCGGCGAGAAGTCCGCGCGGACCTCCGAGTTTTTATGTTTAACTATGTTTATGTCATTATTCGTTCCCCTAGGGGTGACCCAACTGGGGGTTGACCCAAATGAGAGGTGAAGAAGAGGGCCCTCAAGGGGCCCTTCAGGGCCCCTTGTGGCGCCAGCAGGGGCCCAGAAGGGGCCCTTGAAGGGCTCCGTCAGGGCCCCTTTCTTCAGCCCCCACCTGGCCCTGACCTTACAGGAGGGCTGAAACATGGCAGCAGGACCTCGACATCTCGATTCCTGTTGAGGTCTTAGGCAGTCCAGATAGGTCTGTAGGTCTGGAGGGCTAATTTTTCAGCACTCTGGAAGGTCAGGGGGGCCACCCCCCATTGGCACCCGCTCGACAGGAGACCCTGGCCTTCCAGGAGGGCTAAGGATCAAGGCTAAGCACCCGCCCGCCCCATCGGGGCATGTGCGCGGCCCAGCGGGGGGGCCAGGGACGTAATGAAATAAGAAGAGGCGCCATAGAATCTGGGGAACTATCATGGCCCCCGCCATGATATCCACCCCCCCCTAGTCATCACCCCCCTCTTTTCCGCCCCCGACCCCAACCTCATGCTCCCCCCCCCCCCCTGCCGGTCTTCGGCGGGCTCGGCTCGGCGGCCCCCGCGCCGCCGTAGAGCAGCCGGAACCTCTCCGCGCTGGGCACGAGCCCGACGTGCCCCACGCAGGGCTCCTCCGCGGCGGCCGCGCCGCCGCCGCCGCCGACGACGACGACGACAACGACGACGTTCGAGGCGTTCGGCCGGTGGTCCGTCGGTCCCTGGAGGTTTTCCAGCCCCCGGGTGCTCTCCAGGAGCTGCGCCTCGGCGCCCGAGTTCCAGGGGGGCCCGGGCCGTCCTGAACGGCCGCCAGAGGCTCGGGTGTGTGGCTCGAGAAACGCCCATCCCATAGGTCCGACGATGTGGTTTCTCAGCCCCGGCGTTCTTTCTCGACTTCGGCCCCTGGGGCCCAAATGCCTGGCCCCCGGGCCCTCAACAACGGATCCTGGGCGAAGGGCGCAGGGAAGGGGATTGGGAGCTCTGGGGCCGCAGATTGGAACAATCATGTCGGACGATCTTTGGGATCAAAGTCGTCGTCGTCGTCATCGTCGTCGTCGTCGTCGTCGTCGTCGTCGTCGTCGTCGTCGTCGGCGTCGGCGTTGGCGTCGGCGTCGTCGTCGTCAAAATCCGGACGTGCAAAATCTTTGCCATCTTCGGCATCGGGGGGTGCCCCGGGGTGCCGGCGGAAGCCGGTCATGGCACGAGGGAACGCAGTACGAATGGCAAGCGGGTCGAGCCTCGGGCAGTCATCCGGAGCGATTCGAACGCCCTCGGCGAGGGCCCGCGGAGGGCGAAAACCTCCGTGTGGGTTTTTGGCAAGACGTCGGAAATCTGGGATTCTCACAAGTCGGTGGCTGGGTGGCCTGAATCGATGTCGTCGTCGAAATCCCGCTTCTTGCGCTCCCAGGCCCCCGCCGTGAATTATGAATGACACAACATAGACCCCCACCGGAATCACCCCAGATGGTGTTAAGGGGGTATGGAAGTTACAAGCTTCGTCTCGGGCCCAGCGAGGGCCCGCGGAGGCAGACATTTAACCGACATCGACTGTTGTGTTTTTTCGCAACCCCACACGGGGTCTGGATCCTCCGTCCTCAAAGTCCTCGATCCTCCTCCATCCATCCATCTACCCTCACTCTGTCCTCTATCCCCTTCCAACCCTCCATTCGTCCCCCTCGACCACTGAGATAACCACGATGATTGTTAATGGGATGGGGGGTATCAATGGACGCTGACTGAGGTGGGGTATATATATATATATATATATATGTTCCGGACGGCTTACGAGAAGGTCACAGATGGCTATAGCGGCTTAGGCTGGGTAGAGATCTGGGCTATGTGGGCTCCGCCGTGTTAGTGGAGATAATTGATTCCCCGCGGCCAGCTCGGGCACGGGCAGCCCACTGCTAAGCCCGGCTAGACCAGATACAATCCACCTGAGCATCCACGCGATAGAGGCTGCTTATCCTTACTCCAGCGAGTTCACTTGCATTACGGAGGGGGTGGGGGCGTGGCGAGGGCCGGAAGGAAAGCACGCACGCCTTCCCGACCCAGCGCTGCTCACAAAGGCGGCGAAGGAGGGGTAGCTCCACTTGAGGAGGAGGAGGAGGAGGAGGAGGAGGAGAGGAGAGGGAGGAGGGGAGGAGGAGGGGAGGAGGAGGAGGAGGAGGAGTGGGGGAGGAGGAGGAGGAGGAGGAGGAGGAGGAGGAGGGGGGAGGAGGAGGAGGAAGGGGAGGAGGAGGAGGGAGGAGGAGGAGGAGGAGGAGGAGAAGGAGGAGGAGGTAGGAGGAGGAGGAGGAGGAGGAGGAGGAGGAGGAGGACCCCCTCCAACAGCCGTCTAACCCCTCGAGCCAATTAGCCCCCCCCGCGGTGATCTCAGCACTCGACCTGCCCCAGCCCCCCGCGCGCCCTCGGCGCCAGCGAGCGGCCGAGGCGCGCAAAAAACGCGCGCGCGCGAGCGCGTGGCCCGCCGGAGCCCCGCGGAGGACCTCCCGAGGGCCGCCGGAGGGCCGCCGCGGGCCCGCCGAGGGGCCGCCGAGGGGCCGCCGAGGGGCCGACGTTGCACCCCATCGACAACACGACGCTCGCGCGCAGCTCTGCCCCAGCCTCGGTCGCGAGGGCTTTGCCGCCGAGGGCCGCCAGGAGGGGTCGCCACGCGGAGCCTCCGAGGGCCGCCGAGGGGCTGCACCCGACGGCCGTCGGAGGCCGCCGCCCCGAAGGCTCCTCGAAGCCGCAGCCGGCCGCCAGGAAGGTGCCGTAGCGCGGGTGCGCGGCGGCCACGCCGCTCTTGCGGATGTCGGCGAGCTGCCTCGCCCGCGGGGTCGGGAAGCGTGCCCCAAATCCCTTTAAAATCGTCCCCCGGGTCCGGTTTCGTGAGGCGCCTGTTTTGTAATGCTGTGGGCCTCTCGGTGGGGCCTTCTCGGCGCCACGGCTAGATCCGCGTCGGACAACGGATCAGAATGGATCTTCCGAGGGCTCTGGGGATCTACTACCTTGAATGGACTTGAGCCGGGCGGGAGAGCCGCCGTTGTCGCAACTGGCCCTCCCCGAAAAGCCCCCGCAGCTGCCCAGGGGGTTCAGAAGAGGGCGCTTCGCCAGCTGATCAGATACTCCAAATCCCTTCTTAATCGTCCCCCGGGTCCGGATTTTAAGGCACCATTTTTGTAACTGGAGGGGTCCGGTTTCTTGGGGCGCCTTTTTTTTGGGTTGGAGGTTTGGGGGTCCGGTTTATTAAGGCGCCTGGTCGAAGAGGGGGGTCCGGTTTGTTTTGGGGGGGGGAGGGTCGATTGATAAGGGATTTGGAGCAGCTAGGCCCTGATGCGCTGTTCGAAAATGCAGCCCCCGCGGGGATCACCCCTCCAGCAAGGACCTCTGGGGCATCGCAGGCCTCAGACGCGGCAGCCAGAAACTGGCTTGTGGCCTTTGCTGAGCACGCAGGCCTGGCCCTCCTCCTGAGCACAGAAAGCCACCAGATATACCGTCAGCGCGTGGACCTAAGGAACCCTAAATAAGGAACGAGGCCACCTTTGTCCATCGCAGCCTGAGGAAAACCGAAGGCAAACGGCGAAGCAGCTAAGGAACAATGAGCCCCTCCCAAACGAAAAGGGTTCCTTCTTCAGCGCGCCAACTGTAAGGAACGCAACGGGCACATCTGCCGCCTGGGCGGGCCTGGGGGGGGAAGGCGAAACCAGGATCGAAGATCTCTCCGGACGCTTCTGCGTGGGATAGATGGCGGATCGCAGAGTGTGGAGGAGGAGAAGGAGAGAGGAGGAGGAGGAGGAGGAGGAGGAGGAGGAGGAGGAGGAGGAGGAGGAGGAGGAGGAGGAGGAGGAGGAGGGAGAAGGAGGGAGAGGAGGAGAAGGAGGGAGGAAGAGGAGGAGGAGGAGGAGGAGGAGGAGGAGGAGGACGAGGAGGTTGGGGAATCATTGGTCACCAAATCCTAGCCTGAGCCTTCAAATGTGTTGCCACCCTTTTTTGCAAGGCTGGTCGTCGCCGACCCCTCGGCGTGTGAGACGCTGTCGTCGTCGGCGGCGTCGTCGTCGCCAGTCCCAAAGAAACTGAGAAACCAGGACTAATCAATCAAGCAGATCCCCTTCCGGCGCCGACCGTCAGGCCTTCGCAACAATAGCCTGAATGTTCGAGTGTGTTGCCACCGTTTTGCAAGGCTGCTCGTCGCCACGACTGGATCCACCTAGGTTCACGTGGTGATGTTTGAGGGGTGCTTCCTGAGAATTTTCTTAGGGTAGAGGGCGCAGTGTGAAATCCACATGGGCTTGTGTGCCTCGAAAAGCAATCCGTCTTGTGATTCACCGTTTGCAGATTCCCTCGAAAACCAATCGAAACGGCATTTCAGATTTCACCCTTTGCCCTCCACCCGAAGAAAGTGCTCGCTGTTCTTGAAAGAGGAGAGTGGGTTGAGGATGTGGATGAGGATGATGAGCATGAGGAGAACGAACGAACAAACGACAACGTCTTGACGGCCAGAGACAGGCGCGGCCGCAGGGACTGGGGCAACGTTGGATCGCACATCCAGCGAGTCGGCCACCCTGAGAGGAGGAGGGGAGGGGGGCAGAGTACGACTCGACGAAGAGACAAAAGCGAGATCATGAGGAGGAGGAGGAGGACGAGTAGGAAGAGGAGTAGGAGGAGGTTAAGTTTGGAGGTGACTCCGAATGGCAACCCCATGTACAGGAGGCCGTGGGCTGTCAAGCGCCCCTGCGAAAATATGGACGCGGGCCCTGCCTCGCAGAGGCCTTCCTGGGGCGCCGCCTTGGGGCCTCAGAAAAATCGCGGGGGGGGGGGGCGGAATGCGGCTTTCTTCGAGCCCTGCTACTCGTAGTCCGAGGGGGGTTAGTACCCCTGGCCTCCTTTGGGGGCAAGGGTCCCACCCCAAGCAGGGGGGAGGGAACGACGCGCGACCGCTCTCGACGACAGGAGGAGGAGAAAGAGGAGGAGGAGGAGGGGGAGGAGGAGGAGGAGGAGGAGGAGGAGGAGGAGGAGGAGGAGATAAATGAGGATGATGATGCTGCTGCTGCTGCTGCTGAGGAGGAGGAGGAGGAGGAGGAGGAGGAGGAGGAGGAGGAGATAGAGGAGATAGAGGAGGAGGAGGGAACGCTGCCTCGGGGGCAAGGTCGGGCAACAATATGTGAAGGCGCCCCCGCCGTCGCCCGATGGGGCGGCGTTTTCAACTGGGGAGGCGTGGGGCAGCGCGCCCCCCCCCCCTCCCTTGCTGGTTTAAGTCGGGCGTGTCCTCATACAGGCTGAGTCGGGTCCAGCGATGCAGAATACCCAGAACATGCTCCAAAATGCTACACACAAATGTTCAAGCAATCGTCCCTATACTATCTTTACAATGTTCGAATATGCCTCCTGTGGAGGGACAGACCCGGCTTAATCATAGGCTGACGAAGCACGCAGCCAGTTCATCCTCCATCTCTCTCGCTGGGGCCTTCCCCTCGTCCACAATGGCTCCGATCTGCTGCAGCGCTCGACGGGTGTGTCTTTGATCCCCGCCTGCTGTTGGTTCTCCACTGTAGTTTCCTCCTCCGCTTCCGCGTCCGTCCAGGGGCCTGGTTCGATGTAGATGGTGGGGTTGGCTGGTTTGCCGTCGTGGCCTTTGCTTGCCTTGATGCGCGCGACCTTCGCCAGAACTTGATGTGCCCATACTTGTCGATGCGCCTGCCGTGGTCGGTGAGGATCTGCCTGGAGTTGCCGATCACGTCCTCGGATGAGATGGTCTGAATGAGCGTCGTGCAGACGTGCCCACTCTGGTGGTCTGAAAATATGGCCCTTGCCCGCTTCCGTGAATTGTCGGCATCGGTTTCCCTGCAGTTTCTGAATGATCGCCGCGCGCTCCACTGGGGTGACGTAGACGCTGTAGACCGCTGTCGCGGCCATGGCCAACTGCTGCGTGTTGGCGAGGACCTGCTCGAAGAGCACCGCGAGGGACTTCTTCAGCTTGGCGCCAGTCTTGGCTTGGTACTCCTCTGCCCGTCGCTTGCGTCTGGATGACGCTGCTGCTGCTCGGGATGGCCTCGCCGCGACCTTTGCGCCGCCCCCCACCCCCTCTGTTGCCTCTGCCGCCGCGCCCGCTTCCATCTGAGACCCTGCCTTTTCGGAACCCCGCCCTTGCCGCCCTTGCCGCCCTTGGTCCGCCGGCTCTTCCTGGCGCGCCCGCTGTCGGCCATGCTGTCGATCTGCTTGCTGCCGGGCGCGAGTCGCGTCATCGTCGCCGTCGCGCTGCTTCGCGCAAGCTCTGTCGTCGGCTCTAAGGCCGATGTCGAGTCTGACATAATTACTTGCACCGGCAAGATGCTCGAGACAGGAATGAATGCTGACATGGCTGTAGGTCGGGGCAGGGGTGGCACTCGAGTTCGTCAGCTGGCAGCGAAGTGCAGACGATCCGAGCATCGTCTGCAACGCAACGCCGATGTTTTAGAACGTAGTAGATGGTCTTCGGCCTGCACTCTGTCCAGGGAGATGATGCG
>CAUYUJ010017643.1:211197-218697 GCA_963575745.1 Prorocentrum cordatum | reverse complement strand
CATTTTATATGCATGTCGACACCACGCAAAGCACCCGCACGCGGGCGCGGCAGGGCACGGCAGGGCGGTACCAGGAGCGGCGCGGCGCGCCACGCGGGCATGGCGCGGCACAAAACGGCATTTTTGCTTGTGCCTCTTCGAGAGCAAACACGGCACGACGCGCGGGCACGCGGGCACCGCACGGCACCGGACGTTGTGGGCGCTCTCGCAGCTGGGCTCGGCCGTCGGGCCCCTCCGGCAAGGAAAAACAGAGGCCCTTGCCGAGCCGCGCTGCACTCTCAGGGCCGTCGCTCGGAGTCACGAAGGTGCGGTCGCCAACCGGCTGTCGGGGATGAGCGGCCGCCGTTCCCCAGCTGGCGCTGCACAGGCGGAGCGAACGCGTCAGCACAACCACTGCGGGAGGTTGCCCTCGTGACGCGTGGTGGACGGAGGAGGGGGAGGCGGGAGGGCGGGAGCCGAGCAGGCATACACGGAGGGCATGGGAGGGAACGAGGAGCAGAGAGGAGGGAGCAGGGAGGGGGGAGGTGGGAGAAAGTATGGGCAGGAAGGGCAGGGGGGGAGGGGAAGGGGGCGGAGGGAAGATGGGGAAAAGGGAGAGGGACGTGAGGATGATTAAGATGATTCTTAAGGTGATGTTTCTGCTGCTGGTGATGCTCGCCGTTGATGATGATGATGATGATGATGATGATGATGATGATGATGATGATGATGATGATGATGATGGCGCTGTTGATGCTGCTGCTGCTGATGATGTGTGTTGTTTTTGGTGGTGGTTGTGGTGATGCACATGACGTTGATGAAGACGATGCTGGTGGTGATGGCGATGTCCTGCTGGAGCTGATGATGCAGATATGATGCTGTTGCTGATGATGATGCTGCTTACGATGATGATTATGACGATCGCTGATTGGGTTGATGATGGGGATGAGGATGATGATGCTGATGATGATGATGATGCTGATGCTGATGATGACGATGATGATGAGGACGATCGAGTTGAATATGCGGATGAGGATTATGTTGTTGACGATGACGATGACGATGATGATGTTGATGTTGATGATGATATCATGATGCTGATGATGCTGATGACGCTCTGGTGGAGGATGAGGATGAAGATGAGGATGATGATGATGATAATGATGATGATGATGATGATGATGATGATGATGATGACGACTCTGATTATGATGGTTATGATGATGACGAAGATGATGACGCTGCTGATGATGATGGTGCTGATGATAATGATAGTGACGATGACGTTGATGATGCTGATGATGATGGTGGTGGTGGTGGTGGTGATGTGGATGATGATGGTGATGCTGATGATTGTGATGATGATGATGATGGTGATGATGATCATGATGATGATGATGCTGCTGCTGAAGCTGCTGATGATAATGATTATGATGATGATGATTATGATCATTATGATGATGATGATGATGATGCTGATGCTGATGCTGATGCTGATGCTGATGATGATGATGATGATGATGATGATGCTGATGCTGATGCTGATGCTGATGCTGATGCTGATGCTGATGATGCTGATGCTGATGCTGATGCTGATGCTGATGCTGATGATGATGATGATGATGATGATGATGATGCTGATGCTGATGCTGATGCTGATGCTGATGCTGATGCTGATGCTGATGATGATGATGATGATGATGATGATGATGATGATGATGATGATGATGATGATGATGATGATGATGTAATGATTGTGATGATCCGCCTGGCCCTGACCAGGTCGTGTGCGCGGCCCCGTGGCCATAGCGCCGCGGGAGGGTGTATAGTCGGGTTGCTGGAGTCAGGAGCAGTTCGGGTTCGAAGGTTGTTCGCTTTTCTTTCGGTCACTCCATCGTGTTTCTCTAGGGCTGCTGGCGCACCCAGGCGCTTTTGGGGCCAAAGATGGGCTCCCTTCCTTGTTCAGCGTTCCTTCCGTCCAGGCCTCCCAGATGGGGTCAGAGCAGATGGGGTCGGAGGATCGCGCCGCATCGCTGATGCAGCGGCGATGCGGCTTGGTGTGGAGCCCGATTGTCTCCACGCCGACGTCCCCGATGCAGCGGCGATGCGGCGTGATCCTCCGTCCCCGTCTGCCCTTGACCTCATCTGGGAGGCCCTATTACGACAGCAGCTTGACTTGAGGGGGTGGACGGGTGGACGGGGGAGGGGGCAGCGGGTCGAGGGAGAGGGCGGAACCGCTGGGTCGAGTGGTGCGCGCTGCGGCCTCCAGACCTGCCAGGTCTACGCCGTCGGGTGCGCGGCGCATTTTCTGTTCAACTTCGCGAACGCCTATGCGAGGGGGCTTCGCCTCGCGCCGGGCCCCGATTCTGTAAGCTGCTGGTGGAAGAGGAGGAGCAGGAGGGAGCAGAGGAAGCGGAGGAAGACGAAGAGGAGCAGCAGTCAATGGGGCTAAGTTTACCTCGAGAATCCTCAGACTCGTGCGAACGAGCGAAGGGGAGGAAGAGGAGGAGAGGGAGAAGAAGGAGGCGAAGGAGGAGGAGGAGGACGAGGAGGAGGCAGCGGAACAGGATGATTACGATGATTATGCTGATGGTGATGCTGATGCTGATGATGATGGTGGTGATGATGATGACGATGGTGATAATGCTGCTGATGATGATTGCGATGATAATGATGATGAAGATGGTGCTGGTGATTATGATGATGATGCTGTTGATGATGGTGATGGCGATGCTGATGATGCTGATGATGATAATGGTGATGATGACGGCGATGGTGATGACGATTATGATGATGGTGATGGTGATGGTGATGCTGATGCTTAAAATGACGATGATGATGATCATGATGATGGTGGTAGTGATGATGATGATGTGTATGACGATGTGTAAGCTGATGATGATGATGTTGGTGATGACGGTGGTGTTGATGATGATGATTGTGACGATGATGCTGCTGATGATGCTGGTGTTGATGATGCTAACGGTTATGATGATGAGTATGATGATGATAATCATGTGGCTGATGCTTCTGTTGATGATGCTAACGATGGTGATGCTGATGATGATGGTGCTGCTGATGATGCTGATGATGCCGCTGACGATGATGAGGATGATCATGCTGATGCTGACGATTATGATGATGATGCCGATGATGATGATGATGCCGAGTATGATGATGGTGATGATGACGATGATGATGATAATGATGATGATGATGATGATGATGATGATGATGATGATGATGATGATGATGGCGATTTTGATGATGCTGGTGATTATTATTATTATTATTCTTATGAGAATGATGATGCTAATGATGCTGATGATGACGAAAAAGAAGAATCTGATGATTCTGATGATGCTGCTGCTGATGATGATGCTGATGATGACGGTGATGAACATGGTGAGTATGATTATGCTGATGATGATGCTGCTGCTGATGATGATGATGATGATGATGATGATGATGATGATGATGGTGTTGAAGTCGAGAAAATGCTGTGTATGCTGTTGCCGTTGGTGACGGTGGTGATGATGCTGATAATGATGGCGAGACGAGGAGCAGGAGGAGGAGGACGAGGACAAAGATAGATGGTCCAACAGGCATCATCGATGCTGCAATGCGTCCTCCAGCAGCACTTCCCCTGCCCGCAGAACAGTGCTGGTACGCTCGCCCTGTCAGCGCCGCAAACTTCTGCTGGAAAGCTGGGGCCTCCGTGGGACCGGCCATAGACCTGGAACTCGGGAGAGCTGGAGTGCTCAGGCCTCCGTGGCTTTCCAGCAGGCGGTGGCAGGGCTGGAGTGGTGGGGGCCGTGTCGGTTTCAAACGACGAGCCAACGATCACATTCCTAAGGATGAGGAGGAGGAGGAGGAGGAGGAGGAGGAGGAGGAGAAGGAGGAGCAGGAGGAGGAGGAAGAGGAGGAGGAGGAGGAGAAGGAGGAGCAGGAGAGGATGAGGAGGAGGAGGGGGTGGGAGGAGGAGGAGGAGAGGAGGAGAGGAGGAGGAGGAGGAGGAGGAGGAGGAGGAGGCGGAGGGAGCCAGCGCGAAGTGGCCTCGAGAGGGAGCCGCCCATCCAACCACGCAGCTTTTGGGCGAGTTTTGTGGGGGGCAACGTGCGCGGCGCCGAGCGACAGCGCGTTTTTTTGAGCACGATGCGCCGTCGATCTGTGTGATCGGTGGAGGTATCGATGCGTGAAGTCTTACATTAGGGGAACGAACAATGACATGAACAGAATACTCGGAGGTCCGCGCGGATTTCTCGGATCGGCGCTGGGGTCCCCTGGCGGCGCCTCCGGCGCCGCTCGGCGCGCCAGTGAGGTGGGTCCAGCGCGGATCCAAGAAATCCGCGCCGACCTCCGAGTTTTTATGTTCATGTACTTGCCCGTTCCCCTATACATGCGAGGCGCTGAAGTATGGACGACTCTGGGCTCAGGAGAGGCTCTGGGGTCTGGGCCCTTCCTTGGATGATGTGGGTCGGGGGAGCCTCTTCGTGTGACCGAGGCTCGCCGTGGCCATAAGAGCTCCCTCGTTTCTCTTTTGGCGTTCCTGCTGGCAGCGCGTCGACTGCACACTGGTTGGTGGCCAGTGCTGGCCTACCACGCCTCGGCGTGAGACGCCACTCTCGCCACCACTTCCAAGCGTCAGCCTCCCGAGCCTCTCGAGGCCTCCCGCCCCGCCGAGCGAAGCGGTGTGACTCGCTGCCCGCTCGCAGGGCACACCCTGTCGCCGGAGCCGCCGCGGCGACACACTGAGCACCAGTTCCTGACCGTCACCCCCTCTGCCCGTGTGGCCATTGGGAGATCCATCGTTCGGGGTAGCGATCTGTGAGGAGGTCTCGAGCCAGAGCTCGAATGTGGCAAGGGGCCGACCTCGACCCGTGCAGCTCTTTTCCCAGCCATGCTGTGGTGTGGGGTCCTCGTTTTGAAGTGGCAGCGCCCCGCGTGCCTCCTCGCCTCCCTCCTCCCTCCTCACATCCCTGCCTCTGCCCTCCTCCCTCCTCGCCTCCCGCCTCCCGCCTCCCTCCTCC
Source organism: Prorocentrum cordatum (assembly GCA_963575745.1). Classification (NCBI taxonomy): domain Eukaryota; class Dinophyceae; order Prorocentrales; family Prorocentraceae; genus Prorocentrum; species Prorocentrum cordatum. The sequence goes on along the minus strand of CAUYUJ010017643.1, from coordinate 213,688 downwards.
CTCCTCCCTCCTCCCTCCTCGCTTTCCTCCTCGCCTCTTTTCCCCCCCTCCTCCCTCCTCCCATCCCTGCCTCTGCCCTCCTCCCTCCTCCCATCCCTGCCTCTGCCCTCCGCATGTCGACCACCTCGGCACAGCCCTCACGCGCTGCATGACCCCCCCCAGGGAGCTCCACCGAGGGCCCCAGATGCAGCGTTCGCATGCGCCCCCCCCCGCCCATGGTCGGCACACCCCTCGCACGTTTCGTTGCCTCGTAGGGAGCTCCACCTGAAGGCCCCAGAGGCGACGTTCGCATGCGTCCCTCCAACCGATTTCGGCACACCCCTACGCACGTTCTGTGGCCCCATAAGGAGCTCTGCCTCGTAAGGCCCCAGTGGCAACGTTCGTATGCGTCCCCCTCGCGCCCATTTCGGCACACCCCTCACACGTTTCGTGGTCCCATAGGTAGCTCCGCCTAATGCCCCAATCGCAACGTTCGCATGCTCCCCCCCCGCACCTTTCGTGCCCCTATCAGGAGCTCCACCTAAGGCCCCAGTGGCGACCTTCGCATGCGCCCCCCACTTTGCACTCTTCACACGTTACGTGGCCTCAAAAGGAGCTCGACATGCGCCCCCCCCCGCATCCATGTCAGCACACCCCTCACACGTTTCCTTGCCTCATAGGGAGCTCCACCTTAGACCGCAGTGGCGACCTGGGCATGCGTCTCCCCCCCACGCCCACTTCGGAACACCCCTATACACGTTTCGCGGTCCCATAGGGGCCTCTCCATCGAAGGCCTGAATCGCGCAGGTCGCATTCGCCCCCGCCCATTGCGGCACGCCCCTCGCGCGCTTCGTGGCGCAAGAGGGAGCTCCACCCACCGAAGACAATTCTCACAACCGAGGTACTCACAACCGCATATGGTTGGGCCCTTCGTCAGGACAATGTATTCCAGGCTTCCAGGGCCGTGAGGATGTTTCAGGCACAACGCACATTTCGAAAACCACCCTCCCTCTACCCATACAGCCTTCGGATATTGCCAGCTTTAGGATCACGTTTTGCGAGGCCGTCTTGGGCGAGATTTCGACTTCGAAGGCACCCGCCCTCCATCCGTTTAGTTGTTGCAACTTCCCAGCTTTGTGATATGATGTAGGGAGGAAACCTCAGAGGGCACGCCCAGACGCCCAGACCGTCATACTGACTCGTCTGGTGGTGCGACGAGGAGGAAGTAATACGAATCAGGAGGAACGGGATTATGAACAGAACGGGGGCCGATGACGAGGATTATTAGTACGATGCTGATGCTCCTTCTGCTGCTGCTGCTGATGATGATGATGATGGTAATGAGTAATGAGCAGACGCAGGAGGATGAGGGAGACAGAGGGAGTTGATGAAGCGACGAAGTGGTGGAGGAGGAAAATGGAGAATAGAGAATAGAGAATGGAGAATAGAGGATGGATGATGGAGGATGGAGGATGGAGGATGGAGGATGATTATGAGGAGGAGGAGGATGGAGACGTTGAATGCATGTACGAAGGGCTCTGTCGCCAGGCATCTGGGCCGAAGCCCCTGGGACCGCCAGCCCCTCCTGCACCCTCTTGCTTCCTCCTTTCAAGCGTTTTTGTTTTGAAATCATGCATAATGCTTTCAGAACGTGCCAGCGGCTGACAGTTTTCTCTCCTCATTTGCACATGGTTGCCGAACCATGCAGACTGTGCCCAGATCAAATGCAGTCGCTGTATCTGAAGGGCTTTGTCCTCTGCCGCTGGCCCCTCCATGAGACTGCTTTCATGGCCACGCTTGATCGGTTGGTTGGTTTGTTGTCGTGTCGGTTCGCTGGCGGGCAACTCAGCTGGTTGGCTTGTTGTCCGAATCGATGGTTGGCAGTTGGTCTGGGCTGGTTGCTGGCCGGCTAGTTGCGCGTGTCTGAAGTAACGAATGTGGGATGGTGGCCTCGGGAGCGCGCATACTTGGCCTGGGGGTCGTGGCCAGGGTAGCGCGTATGCGTCGTAATTCAAACGGGGTTGTGGCCGCGGGGGTCCTCGGAGACAGGAACGGGCTACTTTTCGTCCGGGGAGTATGCGCATTCTGCAACCTTCCGATCTTGGAGCGAGGATGGCTGATCTCTGACACTTGAAACCCTGGAACAGAAGACCTGCACTGGAACTGTCACTGAAACCGACGAGCTGAGGACTTGTTGCAGGATGCAGAGAGGGCCGTTGCCCCAAGATGCAGAAGACATGGTGCCCCCCAGGGTGGCCAGCGTTTTTCACCGTGGGCGTCCGGACCCTCGTTATGTAAACCAGCTCAGGAGCGTTCGCCTCGCAGTCGGGTGCAGGGCAATAATTTCCAAGTCGTGAACTTGATTGCTTGATCTGATCCTGAAGGAGCCTCTCGGCACAGGCTTTTCGCCCGCTTCGCGTGGGACCCCAGCCCAACCCGGTCCCGAGAACGAGGGCCGCTGTCGAAGATCATCTCCAGTAGCCGCCTTCTTTCCCAGGAGCGCTGTTTGGTG